>JBBMOJ010000184.1:0-78872 GCA_038090695.1 Sclerotinia spermophila | reverse complement strand
TAGAATTTTATTATTTTCTTCTATTTCTATATATATATATATTTGAAAGGAATTTTTATTATAAATATTATTGAAAATTATAATTGTAAAATAAAATAAATAAAATATAGTGGTTTTAATGATATAATTTGTTATAGGATATATAATAGTTGTATAGAGTTATAGTGTTTTTAGGGTAGGGGTAGTATTTTGATGAGGTGCTGACGAAGTGATTTATGATTTTTATAATACTAATAAATGTACAATACCCCCAGAATTTTGTAGGAGTAAGGAAAAATGTATATTAAATCGTATATAATTTATTAGATATAGCTTGTATCTTTTTCTATAATTCTATATACGATAATATAAAAAGTACTAAAAAAAGTAACGAATTGCTGAAAAAGTGACGAATTGCTGAGGCCCCCTTATTGATACAATGGGGGGTGGAGGTTTACGTAACCCCCGATTAGGTTTTAAGGAAGAAAAGCTTCTGGAAATTCTCAAGAATACAAAGTCATTTATTAAAAAGAATAACAGGATATAGATTTTTTGAAAATCAATATTGAATAAAAACTTTCTTATAAGGGCGTGTCTTTGATAAATGCCGGACAATATAATCGAATTTATTATACAAAATGAATATAACTTTGGATATAAAAAATATTACTTTTTGAAAGATTTTTAAAAATATCATTTTGGATTGAATTAATATTGAATTTCGAAATAGGTGAATTTGTGTTTATTTTGGTGAAGAAATCTGTGAATACACAGGCTCGGCATTCATCAAAGACACGCCTTTGTACAAGTTGAATATTTATCTATCAACTCATTAAAAGTGTTCTCCGGCTTCCAACAATCATAATTACCCAATGGCTACGGAAACACTTTCTGATTCGAACAAATAAATCTATTCTTATTCATTGTTATACAGCGGAGAATCCAGATAGGGCTTTCCCTCAATAACACGCATTTGGATGGTAAATATATATACCAGTATGTAAGATTACATGTCAAGAATATCTATCAATAGACAACCAGACAACATATACTACCGACATTCGATACGTCCGAGAGCACAAATACCACAATCAACTCACCTCCTCAAACCCCCTCTAATCCAACCCAACTCTACTGCATCTCGTCATCAACCACTGGAGTCTCGAGTATTGCTTTCCAAATCCTTGTTCTTCGCAGTTTGGATATTTTTCAACTATCTCATCCCATCCACCGCTTTCTTTTTTACACCAAGATCTTGATATTTGCTTGTTACCACTATACTTTCGATATTGGAATTATTATTCACTTTATTCTACGCATATATTACTTGTAAAATCATATTGTTTAATAGCTATAGAACTAGCTGTATAAAGTTTTTTTTGATATAGATAAGAGGGCGTAATTACCAATAATAAATATTGGAAATAATATATATAATCCCATCTCAATTAATCAATTTAACTCTTTTACTGAATACTAGGAAATATCACATAACCCTTTCATGCAATATCTTTGAGGTGGTTAAAGAATTATAAGCAGATAGATTGATGAAGTACTTTTTGCCAGGTCAATTTGTTTTATTGATAACCTCAAGTATATACAAAAAGAGAGATTACTATATCTATCTAGCATCTCTATAATTTCTATATTAATACTCTCCCACCCAACTTCCACTTTGAGTCTAACTCTCCATCTCAATCTCTCCTTATATTCTTCCCTCATCTCTTTACAAATTTTCAGTCTTCTACAAAGCTCACAGCATACTTCACATCCCCGCCTCAACCGTCTGTCCAACCGCCAATTTCAAAACCTGTTTATCATCCGAGTGAGTAGTTTCATAACCGGGTTCCAGAGCAGGTTCAGATAGTTTAGATGGCTCGGATCCGTAATCTTTTGGTGTTTCAACGGGGACATGTTCACGGAGGGCGAGGTAGGTTGTTGGGAGGCAGAGTACTGGGAGGTGGCGAGTTAGTGGTGGGAAGAATTGGAATCGGGGGATGTAAATGACGAAGGAATGAAGTAAATTGGTAAGAGAGGGATGCTGAAGAGTCAAGAATGGAAGGAAAAACATACCAAGTAAGATAGTATTCACAGCCATTGGAACACGACCTCGATACCAATCTCTCGTATTGATACCGAAAGAGACGGCTTGGGCGAAACTTTCCTGGCCACGGAGGATTCCTGTGAAGCGTGCTTTGTATAGTTAGTACTAAATCCAAAGAAGCAAGATCGAGGCCCTGATAATATAGCGCTTGATAGAATTTCAACATACATAATTCCGAGATATTATCAGTCTTGGTAGAAACAAAATAGTAGAGCCAATTTTGCAGCGATTGTTGTGAGAAAGCTGTGATGACATGTATCATTAGCCTGGGGTTCTGATCATATAATATCGCACGTGGAAGGGGGTTTAAGGAGAGAAGGTCACATACACCATAGTAAGATAACGAAGAATCCCTTTGTAAATTCTCCATCGGTCCAATCGAGATCAGGTTGTTCGCTACCAAATTTTTCATTGACAATCCAGGCGTATATCCAAGCTACGAGATGCCAGAATATTACATAGTAGAACCTGTTTGTTTCTGTAAGTAATGGAATTCGATGACTGTAAATGAGGTCGATCTGTAGAAAGCAACAAGATAGACTGATATACATACCCGACATTGAGACGTTGCTTAACTGAGATTTTCTTGTAATCAAGTAGCATACTCATGATTTGGGATGCGAACAAGTTGGCAAAGTTACCTGTTCATTGTTAGGACTGGGCAATGGGCATAGAAGTCAGGAATTGGAATTTAGGAAGCATACCGACGAAACCGATTAAAGCTCTAGCACGAACTCCAAAGTAATAAACCTCATAATCTAAAAGATGTCAATTCTAGATTCTGAAGTTCAAAATCGGGACCCAAGGACTTACTGCCAGAGTATTGATTGAAGTACGCAGCCCAAAATACAAGCAACAGCAGTATAATCTTAAATGAAGTCAGTGTGGCCCATGAAAGAGGTTATGTCGGGTAAATATACATCACGTCTTGCACATGTCTTTATGAGCGCCCTGATTTCCGCTTTGAAAGACTTTTCATGTATAATCTTGATTTTCGATCCATCTGATCTTTGGGCCTGGTAAAGTCAACAAGCTATTCTTCTATAATGTCTAGAATTGACTGACCTTGTCCGGAGGAGAGAGTGCAAGAGCTATGAAAGCAGCTAGGCATTGAAGGGTGATGAAGATAATGTATACAGCTGGATGACACATAAGTAATTTCACAGCAAGAAAAGTTTGAAGAGTGCATCAGGGTTCAACTTACAGTACCCGACCTTTCCCTTTTTCTTCTGGTCACTCGCACTATTATCTTGTCAATAAGAGCCACGAAGCATGACATATTCAGACATCACGCACTGATTAAGACCCAGGACAATAGCACCACCAACAAGTGGTCCTCCGGTACGAAACCACAACCAAATACTATTTTCATTAGCTCATTCCGTTATACACACCAGATGGACAGATCGAACGCACTTCATATATTTCCCTCTTTTCGCCGGTTCCGGATATCCCAACGCAACTGCTCCTTCTGAAGCCCAGAATAATCCTGCACTAATCATATTATATCAGTCAATCTATCTTTTACCAAGTTAATATTCCATCAACTTATGAAATTCCACAAGTGACAGCTCCGACGAGAACCAGCCAAACAGTTCCATATCGATTATTTGTATATAAACCAGCCCTGTCCCCGGTAAGTACTTCCTCTTGAATCACAAGCGAAGGAGACAACATACGAATAAACCGGATATCCCACTGCTCCAAGCGTTAATGTATATTTCAATCCTATACGATTCGCAATTGGTCCTCCTAGTATACAAAATATTCCCACTTCATACCCATATCAGCAAACTTCTTCAAAAGAAACCAATCTCCTCCCCAAAATCATACACCAAGATGAATTTAGACTTCAAAAGGAATAGGATAGGAACATACTCAAACCAAAAACCAACGCATTAGCAGCATTGACCAAAAACGGCGATTCCGCACCTCCAGCACCCAGCGAAGACATCGCATTCCACATTCCCGGGGCCAAAAACCCGACTGCGCCTATTACGAAGGCATTGAAGAGGGACGAACGATACCATAGTTTCTTCTCTGCTTGCTGTTCTGACGGCGGTTGATCCAAGGAAGTCATGGTTGCTACAGCCTACAAGCAAGGAGGAATCTGGAGGTATGACTGAGGGGGGAAGATATCGAATACAAACATTACAGATGGAAGGAACAATATATATCTACTCTATGCACCAAAATCTGGCCCAGTACGTAAAAACCCATCATATTCCCAATCTTACCTCATCGTATACAGATTTTTCAATAGCCATATATCCATATTGTTGGAAACCACTATCCAGCTTCCTTTCTCGTCGTGAATCTCACTTGGCCAGAAAGCTGCTTTTGCATAGCATACAAACATCGATCTTATATTCGCTGGAGATTCACCTACCTCGGAGTAATTGCGTGATGGCACGAAATAAAGCAGCAATAAAATTTTCGGATTGATATTCAATGCGAATTTGACGCAGGTATGGCGAATGATGCTCATTAATGCATCCTAGCACGTAAATCCCGATGTTGAGCCGATGATACCCAAGTTGTTAAAAATGGGTTTCAACATCTCTCTCCTCGTACCTTGCAGGAAGATGGATGAAATCATGACACTAGATTGAACGATAATTTGTGGGTTATCATCTGTACATGTAGACCTGGGAGCGCAGTATGAAATATGCAAATGCCTAGGTATCTATCTCAATCAAATATCCTCCGTGCAGCTTGTGAGTATCCAACTTCTTTACTTGGAGATGTTGGATGGGAATTATGTTGAATTGTTAACATATTTCGGGGAATATTGATGTGGACCGAACTAGATATTTAAACTGTTTGGTGAATTCAAAGCATTTGGGGGATTCAAACAAGTTTGGACATTCAAAGCAGTTTGGACATTCATACCACTTGGGATATTGAAATAAGTTGAAGCATTTGAACCATCAGGAACATTGAAAGAAACCCTTTGATAGGTTTTAAGTAAGTTGAGGTATTCAAATCAATCAAGAGATTCAAATCAACCAAGAGATTCAAATAAACCCGAACATTCATATTCGCCCTTTATAAACATCAGATGCCCAGTCAACATTACACATTACTATTGACGTTTCGAACTCAGCAATAGTTCTAATGAACTATATCTAGCTACAGCTGAACGTCTTCCTCCAATAGATCTTCACTTTTTCTCACCAGCATTCGATCCACCACCACCAACAATATCATCATCAAGCTTAAGCTTCTCCAAACTCTTAGTAGGGCTAACAACATCCTCTCCAAACGACACAGTCTTGCTCTCCTCAGCCCCATACAAAACAATCTTAACAGCATCCGAAGCTCGTCTCTTGATTCCCCTCAACTCAAACGTTCCATCTCCATTATTCTCAGCAAGATCTTCAAATTGCTTGTTCATAGTGATGCTCTCGTCGACTTTGCGTTTGGTCGAGGTATTGAAAGCGCCCGATCCCTCCACACTTCTGTTATTTGCAGGTCCAGGAAGAGCAAATTCCGGGACCTCTTCGAGGAGTTGCGCTTCTTGCTTGGACCGTTTGTTCGAAGTTTGAGGAAGACCGCGGAGACCCAAAAGTACACCACGCTCGATGGAGGCACAGAATTCCAGATCATTGTCGCGGTTTGCGCTGGAAGAGGAGCCGCGATTTGACATTGGTTGATGGAAGAAGATTGATGAACGTTTTCTGCCCATTGGTGTGGTAGGAAGATTGGGTTTGTTGGCCACGGTGGGTAAGATGACTGGAGCTGGGGGTGGTTTGGTATTCGACATATTGGCTTGTTGCTTTGTATGAGAGTTGTTTGGTACTGTTGTTGTTTCTGGTTTGGTAAACTTGGTCTCAATTGATTGAGAAAAGAAAAAAAAAAGAGTGGAATATCTCTAGTGCGGCTTGTTCAAGATTGATCGACTGTGGCTCGACTAGTTCTCAGGTAGGCTTTAGCTACCTTGTGTTAACTCAAATCTTAACCTGGGTTTACTGTGAAATTGTTTATTTGTAGGGTTGTATATTCATAGGTTTCCAATCCTAAAAGATATACGGTTGTATATTGTGGTCATAGGTTGGTTGTTGATGTGGTACAAAGATATTAATCAATTATAGTATTGAAGACGAGACCTGATGCTCCGATAGTATGAAGACAGAAGGATAAGATAGAGTTCATTAGGTACGTCTTGTCAAACCCTACTTAAGGTTCGGTTCAAAAGTAAGGCCAGAGTTTTTGTTCCTGATGTTCCTGAGAGTAAATGATATCATTTTACTCCATCCATTGCCGAAGTGCTCACTAAGAAAGTACCGACCTCACAGTCCCCGGCTGTCGGGTTTTGCAGTAGAGGGCCTCATCACAGGAACAGAATCAACTTCGATGCGTGGGAGTTATCCTAACATCAGTAACACTTCTTGCGAATGTATTTTGTCCTCAAGTGCCATCCAATGCGCCAGTGGAAATAATATATGAGGCTTCATTTTTGCCTACATTGCTGGAAAAATCGAAATCCAGAACCCTTTTACCCTAACTCCAAGCCATGATGCAAATACATAGGTAATACACGATCCCCCGATCCACGGCTTTACTAATGATTCCGAAAATTCTTTTTTCTACACAAAAAAATGTTAATATTTATTTTGACCGCATCTTGGGACAGGAAAAACTTACTGATAGAACAAATCCGTCCTACTACTACCCAGATTGATAATCTTCGGGCATCCATCACGGTCCTTCTCCAGTCTCGTACACTCAAAGCAGTAGAATGCGTCTGAAATGCCTTCTCCTCCACATACGACACATTTATTTTGATAGTTTCCGAAACTACACTCTTCGCAGATGCGTACGAGAGTTGTGGGACGAACGTAGGAATCGCATACAGGGCACTTTCCATCGCATTTATCGCAGAGACGTCCGATAGCAATACCAGATTGCTTCCTGCACATTACGAGATCTCTAGAGGTGGGTTAGTATTTGTAGCCTTGAAGTAAAGGATTATACATACGGATGATGGCGAGACATATTTAAGGATCTCTATAGATATGAAGCTGTAAGTAGTCTTCTTGAAAGGTTCTTGAAAGCTGAGGAACTTCAGTTATGAAAATTGGCGTAGTTGTTGAAGGGATGATAATTTCATAGAGCTCAAGATTTTTGTTATTGATATCACCGCCACCAAATTATTGAGCTTTCGTTCTTTGATTTCTAAGCTTTGACCACAACGCTAATACCAACAGGGATCTCTCAATACATCGGATATACAATATCGCATGTGAATCAAATGGGTGTGATTGAATGCTTCGAACAATTACATATATTTTCTACTTATTTGAACGACATCATTTCGAAGGATTACTAATATATCCAAGGTGATGGTAACAAATATGACAAAGGTACCAGCGTGAGTGAAAAACTCTCGTCATGTCATGAAAGCTTACTAATAAAAGATAGACCTGTGGCATCTGCAGTTGTCGTTCCTAAACAAGATGCGCCAAACGTTAAAAGTCCCCGCAGGAAACGTCGACAATCATCCGTGTCCGAAGATGCCTCTAAACGTCCCCGGATCTCCACTGAACACAGCGCCATCTCTACGTCCACTCTACATTCCTCTCCACAAGCTTTAGATTCTACAAAGTTGGAATCACCTGGGAAGAATCAACCTCTTGCTGTTTCGCTAGAAACCTCGAGAAATGGTCGTTCCGAAAGAAGAAGGAGTAGCGTCCAAGAGGAACGCAAGCGTGGCCAAAGATTATTTGGAGGCTTGCTGAATACTCTTAATCAAAGTACACCAAATGGACAACAGAAAAGGCGACAAGAAATCGAGGCGCGACAAAAGGAGAGAGCTGCGCAACGAAAAGCTGAAGCAGAAGATAGGAAGAAAGAGAAGGCAGCGAATCTTAAAGCGGTACGAGTGGTTGAGCAAGTGAAATTTCAGGAAGAATCGGTGAGTGATATTCGAACGAGAAGGAGACAAGGCTGATGGTTCTTGTGAAGATGCGAATACGGCATTCGAATATGCTAGCTATGGCCCAGTTTCTTTCCACAGAAACAGAGCCAAAACTTGTAAGGACCGTACTTCTACTCATACCAATTACGATTACTGATTCATCAAGTATTACAAACCATGGCAATTATCACCCAGTAACGGAGCCAGAATCAAAGCCCAAGTCAAAGAAGTTGAGATGTTGATCGAAGAAGAGAAGTCCGAGTGGGCGAGTAGACATCCAGAACTAGGTCCAAAGGCTGATGGGAAATCTGAGGTAAAGGTGACGTCTGATGTGATGATGGGTGAGCCTCATATCGAGCCTACATCTAATTCTAACATTGATACTACTAATCCAATTCCTGCACTTGTTGATCAGTCCTCACAGGTCAAGACTGAGAAAGATAATATGGAAGAGCATAATGGTGAGGTAGTAGTAGAAGCAGAGGAGGATACTGTTATTTACTGATTGCTCTACATGAATGGGTTCAAAGGAGTTCGCTTGCCGGAAAATGCTCAAACGGTATTTGAGTGATGGTGTCTTTAGGAGGTCAATGATATCCCGAGCCATCTTGTATTTAGACGTGGCTATATTAAAATATTTCTGTTATCTTCACCGTTATTTACCATCAACTGATTCAAGGGGAAACTCCGCAAGCATCGGCTGCCAAGCCACGTACGATACTCAATACCTAGGTACAACATGATATTCGGCGACACGTTTGTGGGACCGAACGGAAACCCGACGCCAAAATCAAATGATTTGTCTTTCTATGATCAAATTTCGGAGTACACGGGCAGTGATGGGGCAGTACCGTGATATGTTATGCGTTGCGCAACGACTAATCAGTTGCCTGTTACCCAATTTTTCTCGACTTTGGACCGAGGCAACGGCGATTGGTGGGGCAGCCTTGTTGTTTAAAGGGCCGACGTCTCCCACTTTTATATCAGCCTTGTTCAAAGATACTTTCATTCTTGGTTTTGTATTCACAATATTTCACGTTAAACATAGATCAAAATGGTCGATAAGCTCGCCGTTCAAGACTCTCGAGTCCAATATAAGTCGGCTGATGTAAATGGAAGAACTTACTCTTATATTCTTGCCGAACCTCAAAATGGTGCCGAACCAATTGCAACTATCTTTTTGATTCATGGGGTGAGCATTATATTTTCTTTTTGCCTCATTGTACTACTTCAATACTCAATCGAGAGTCAAATCATCAAGAAACTTTTCGGAGCTTCAATCATTATGTTACAATCATATACTAACTTTCTTTTAGTGGCCTGATATGGCATTCGGCTGGAGATACCAAGTCCCCGCTCTCCAAGCCCTCAACTTCCGCGTCGTAGTCCCCAACATGCAAGGCTATGCATCCTCGTCCTCTCCCCAAGAACTCAGCGCGTTCACCTACAAAACCGCCGCTGACGATGTTGCCGCTCTCGCAAAAGTCATTGGCGCCACATCTATTATCCTCGGAGGCCACGATTGGGGTGGAGCTATCGTTTACCGTATTGCTCTTCATTACCCTAAACTTGTCACTGCAGTCTTCAGCGTCTGCACCCCCTTTTTCCCTCCCCAACAAAAATATGTTCCGATGACCGTCCGACCAAATTTCAAATATCAGTTGCAACTCCAGGGTCCAGATGTGGAGAGGGAAATCCAAGGGAAGGAGAAATTGAGATTGATGTTGAATGCGCTTTATGGTGGTCGATCAGCAGAGAAGGAACTTGGATTTTCTGTCTCGGATGGAGTGCTCTTCCAGAATTTAGAGAAACTTGGACCATCTCCACTGTTGAGTAAGGAGGAATTAGATCATTACGCAGAACAATATGCGATTAATGGGATTAGAGGCCCATTGAATTGGTACCGAACGGGCGAATTAAATTTCGAGGATGAGAAGAAGTTGGCGGAAGAATTCCACCAGGAGAATGAATATAAGATTGAGATTCCTACAATGTTTATTGGGGGATCAAGAGATGCGGCATTACCACCTGCTATGGCAGAGAGTATGCAGCAATGGTATGGAGAGGGAAAACTGAGGAAAGAGGAGGTCGATGCGAGTCATTGGGCTCTTTGGGAGAAACCGGAGGAGATCAATGCTTATATTAAGGATTTTTTGACGAAGGTTGTTGGGGGACAAAGTCATCTTTAGATGGAAAGGGTGATAAAAGAAAGGTAGGAATGGAAAATACGGGTTCGAGCAATAATAATTATTAGTAAAGATACCTACCATTTTGTTTTCACTCGGCGCCAGTTCTTACTGGCTAAATTATATACATGGTCCAAGCTTTATTTAATAGCTCTCTGACTCTAAGAATCCTCGTCTCGCTCGCTGTATGAAATGAAGGGGCAATACTGTACGTAGTAATTATCCGAAAAACCAAAACCAGTATTTGACTTCTATCCCATCCAATGTTTCTCCTCTCTCAAATAATGCCTCTTGAGTATACGTACGATGTATACTCGTAGATAGATCAGATGATATACCATAACATATCTCCATTTTGATTCCTCCACGCATCGCCATTCCAGCGTCTATTGCGCAAATCTAATCTAATATAATGTGTGATGTTCGTGGGATTCGATTCGTGCTTGCTCACCGTTAGGTTACATGTGATTTGAAACATTTTTTTCTTTCTTTTTTCTTTCTTTCTGAATGCTAGGGACGAAATACAGGCTTCGTGGAAGATCGATAGTAGAGAGAGGGGGAAATGGGCTAGAGTGAGATGTGAAGGGGGATGCAGATGGGTGGGTTATCTATCCTTGATGCGTTAGTTGTGAGGTACGAGGATGGATGGTGGGTTGGTGGGTGTATTTGGGTATGCTGCTTGTGTGGATGTGTGGATGTATGTATGTATTACTCTGGAGTCATGTGTAGCTGTAGCTTAGGACTGGGTTGTTGATATATAGAATGTATTTTTGGCTATGAGTACTCTGTGGATTTTCGCGGGTAGAGGAGTAATGGATGGATGGATGATGAGAGGGTGTAGTAGGGATACAGTAGATAGAGTAGGAATACTTAAGACATACATACATACTCTGTACAGTTTATGAATCCGGCGTGTTCAATGAATGTACATAGTCTTACAATGTAATGTAATTGAATCATCAAATCATGTGGTACGCGGTCAAGGTTGTATGTAGTAATAATGTACTACTGGAGTCATAGATGATATGGTGGTGCTCTCTCATATGTAAGCCTCTCTCTTTCTTTCTCTCTCTCTCTAGTGGGGCGCAATGAAAGTTTTGAATTCAGCCACAAATATATAAGTTACAGAGCATACATACGAGTAAGTAATTACTCGTATATATAATATTATATGTCCAAAAGGTATACAAGACCGAGGTTATTACTTGGCTGTACGAGTACGTACTCTGTTCCATCGTTTCCCCTGAATGATATTTTATTGTGGTAATGGGACCGTAAGTTACAATCCTTTTCTTCATTCATATCCGACATCCACATCCACATCCACATCCACATCCGTATCCGACTTTATAATACTTTAATATACGTTTATATACAAACAAAGTACTGTATGTAATCTTACAATCAACATCCATCCACTCGATCAGATCAGTTAGTTCACATCACGTTTACGTTCACATACCAAATCCATATATACGGAGTATACATACATACATACATACAACAACAACAACAAATTCTCATTCTCACTACATCCATCCAAGGCTTCTTTATCTCATGAATAACATAACCTTAGATATTGGATCGCTTAATCCTTCCCACCCGACCCAGTTAGCCTCTTCCCTAAGGCTATCATCTATCTGGTCCAGTTTACGGAGTATTGATTATCTTTCATCCATCCAAAATCCAAAATCCAAAACCCAAAACCCAAAACCGCTTCGAATCAAATCAAATCAAATCAAATCGCCTTTTTCCGCTATAGACCGTCAAGTCAGTACCTTTTTCTTATATAATACTGCAAAACTCACCCACGGGAAAATCACAATAATTAATCATTTGAATCTACCCACTCAAACTCAACTCACTACCCAGAACGACAATTCTCACTCACTTCAATCCAAACCAAAATCACAACCTTTTCTCAAAAAAGAATCTCAAAACGAATTCCGATCACAATTAAACCTTGTCAATTACTTTGAATTGAATTGAATTGAATTTTTTTTTTTTTTTTGATTCTTGTTTCTTGATTCTTGATTCAATTATTTATTTTTAATTCATTTTAATAATTTCATGAATTCCTCCCCTCCACACCCAATCCAACCAGTTGTGTATGAGGCGAAATGACAGACGCCTGTATTGTATGTTTGGAAGACCTGGAGGTAGTCGTCCAACAACCAGAGGAAGACGCAAAAATTGGGGTCCAGGTTCCCGTCCCAATTTCAGTGGTGCAAGACCCCCAAACCACCATTCCCCAGGCTGAGCGGGAGCCTGAGAGGGGCAACGCCGGCAAAGTTC
Organism: Sclerotinia spermophila; assembly: GCA_038090695.1. Lineage (NCBI taxonomy): Eukaryota > Fungi > Ascomycota > Leotiomycetes > Helotiales > Sclerotiniaceae > Sclerotinia > Sclerotinia spermophila. The sequence continues at coordinate 66,388 of JBBMOJ010000184.1, read as the reverse complement.
GAGAATTCGAGGATCGGAATCGTCGTCCATTTATTTCCCCCGGGAAAAGTAATGTTAATAATGCTTTATGCGTCGCTCAAATAAAACCCTGTGATCATGTTTTGCATGATCATTGTTTGAGGGAATGGAGTCAGAAGGCGAATAGTTGTCCGATTTGTCGGGCAAGCTTTAATTTGGTGCTGGTGTTAGATGGTGTTGGAGGTAAGCTACATACTTTTCTTTTTTTCCTTTGGAGGGTGAGATTTGGGGTATGATTATTTTGCGACGGGGAGTTATCATTTTTGGAGCTTTCGGTTGGATATATTTCTGCTGGTGTTTGAGGAAGTGGAATGGTTTTGCAATGATGTAATTTCTATTCCTTTGAAGGTTTGGAAGCTATATACTTCTTGCGACGTTCAGCCAGAATTTGAGAGCTGCCTACAATTTCACGAGCTATACAATCATTTGGATCCATAACTAACTTAACCTGACAGGAACTGTCCAATCAGAATATCCCGTCGAAGATCGAAAACAAACCGCCGAGTTCGATTTAGCGGCGTGGCAAGAAGCTAATCCAGAAGAATATGAAGACGAGGAAGAAGGAAGATCATGTCCAATCTGCGAACAGTCGGATCAAGAAGATGTTCTCTTGTTATGCGATGGATGTGATGCTCCTTATCATACACACTGTATTGGTTTAGACAATGTTCCAGCTGGTCACTGGTATTGTATGGAATGTGTAGAAAGTAGTGCTTTTGGTCAACATGATGATTCGCAAGGACCGGCTAGAACAATCCCCTTTTCCGGACAACGTATCAGCAGGACTCAGGCTAGCGTTCGACGTGCTCGTAGAAATGGCAGACAGGATAGATGGATCAATGCCTGGGGACAATTGAGTAGCGCAATTCGAACTGTTGCTGGTGTTGATCTCGACTTTGCCGAGGATGATCAGGAGTTAAGCGGTTATAGGGACCTTCAACAATTTTCTGCTACAGAATTCAACAGATGGGAACAGCGATTACATATTGCTAGAAGTCAAGGTGCCGGTCAAATATTTCGAGCCGCAGCACCACAAGTTGTTCGAGAGCGCATTCTACCACCGGCGCCTGTCGTTGAAACTCGCGAAGAAAGACAGGCCTGGGGAGCTATGGAGAGAGCTCAACATCTTGATGATGCATCCAATGCAAGGAAGCGCAGAAGATCAACTGCATCGCCAGCCAGGCCTGGTAGCTCAACACCAGAAGAACCTGAACGTAAACAAAAACGTCCAAGAACACGAATTGTTCAAAATGGATCATCATCTGTCGCATCATCGAGTACAAATCCTCAAGCTCGACCTTCATCTAGTAGGAGTAATGGTTCACCAAGACGATCACCAAGATCTACAGATACAGTAACCACAAATACAATTACAAACGCAGAACCTACATTTCTTTCTTCACTTCTCCGAGAAGTTGAGATGGCACCATCATCTGATGATGATTCGATCAGGTTTGGTTTAGATATTACATCGAGTCGAGCAAATGGTGCTACAAGTCCATCATTTGACTATTCTTCCCCGGCTACTTCACCAGCGTCTCCCGCATCTTTTCGTAGTCGCGCAATATCCACCACACCCCCACCAAGAGGTAGACAATCCCGTTCTCCTCCTTTGAGTTCGACTGTTATGCCTGATTTTTCTGCTGTTCACTATTCACCAAATCGATCACCAACAGCTGATTCAACAAATCAAACAGCCGGGAGTCAACATAGGAGAAAGAGAGATGGGTCACCTACACCTGAGATTCGACAACCTCAACCTCGTAGACAAAAATTATCACGAGCAAGATCTGAAGATTTTTCACCGGTACGAACAAATATTGGACAATCATCAACCTCTCGATCCGAGAATACATCACCAATACGAAATACAATGTCAATTGAAGAGAAACAGAGTATCAACAAAATGGTTAAAACAGCTCTAGGGCCTCATTGGAAATCTCAAAAGATTTCCGAAGAACAATATGCTGATATCAATCGAAATGTTTCAAGGAAACTTTATGAACTTATTGCGGAGAAAAATACTGCAGATGAAGATAAGAGTTCGTGGGAAAAGATTGCTACAACGGAAGTTGGTAAGGCGGTTCAATCTTTGGGAAATCAAATTTCATGAAAAGGATTTGGATTGAAATTTAATTAATACGAAACGCATTTTACGAACAAACGGACGGCGAAACATTATCGGGATATTTTCTGGAGGTTGCTTGAGGGCATATTGAACAAGGAGTCACAAGTTAGCGATTGATATTACTTTTTTTTTTCCTTTCTATATTACAAGGAAAGATTGCAATTGGTGTTAAATGGAAGGAAATGGTGTGGTTCATTACAGGGCATGGTATGCATCATATGAATTGCTATTTATGATACCATCAATATATTTTGCACGGGAGCAATGGAGATTGAGTAGGATGGGAGGATATCTGGATTGCGAATTTGGGAGATTAAGGATTGCGGTTAGTGATCGGAGTGCTTGTATTTTTGGGTGAAGGGGATTTTGAGGATGGAGTATGGCTTTGTATGGGGATATGGGATGGGAAGCAAAGCATCTGTGTAGTGAGAATGAAGAGCATGATATATGAATGAGAGTGAGATAGCGGGAAAGAAATGTGATGGTGATGGTGATAGAAAAAGTTATAATTCAGAATTGAATTGAAAATGGAAAGTTTTGAGAAGAGAAAGAGTGAGTGAGTGATCGAGATGGAGATTTTAGATGTTGATATGTGTGAAGTGTGAAGGGTGCGGAGGTGGAGGTGGTATAATAGATGTTCGATGGATATTCTCGTTTTAATATATATTGATGTTTATATTATCTATTATATAGATGTTAATAAATAGATGTTAATAAATATTAATTAATTGATATACAAAGTATAAATACATATATACATACATACATATATATATATATATATACTTTCGGAAGGGTGGATTGATTGATTTGATTGATTTGATTGACTGGTTGGTTTGATTGATTAACTGGTTAATTGTATAAAGTTCTATCTATGTATTGTCTGTCTATTGTGTTGGATTTGCTATACTTGCTTGTTGGGTTCTGGTTCTGACGGGTGAGGAGAATGTGTAGGTAGATATGATGGAATAAATGGAGTGTATCAATTAATTAATGTGTATATTGAAGAGTATTACAAGTAGTTAGAGTGAAGATGTAGATTAATATGTATGTAGGTGAGGAGTGTGTGTGTTGTATGTATATATATATATATGTGTGTGTGTGTGTTGATAGGTAGATAGAAGCTAGATATTTGTTCGTTTTTCGAGGAAGAGTGAAAAATGTGTCACTTACACGTCACAAAATTTCTATTACGAATTTTTGATTTGGGGGGAATGGAAATTGTATATAATTAATGAATTGTTTCTTCTTCTTTTCTTTTTGATAATCATGGCTATTCAATATTCTACAAGCTCTTTCAGCTTATATACGGTGTATACTGCTATTTCACACTCTCTTCTTCTATCTCGTAGTTGTCAAAAATACTCTCTCCAAACCCTCACATATCATATCAATTCAACATTTCCTTCAAAAAATGTAAACAGTCGCTATCTAACAGTTCCCGTAGGTACAGACGAGGGTACCGCTAGCGAAAAAAGCCTGAGATGTTCAATCTAGGCATCGATAAATGGTCAGGACGTTCTGGGTTGAAACGGGTCTTGATGATAAGGATTGATGCCGTGGATTATTTTTTGCAAAAAAAAGAAAGAAAAATGCGTGCAGCAAGGAGGGAGATGCTGTATTTATGTTGCGAGGATGAGAGGATGGCACGTGAGGGGACTAGATTGGATGGGGTTTAGATTGTGTGGGAAGGTGGTGCGAGGGTTGAGGGATATGGGGGTTTTATTGGTGGGAGGGTAATAAGAGGATTGATTACTAAGCGGTATGGAATTTATTTTTTGGATGGTGGGTTGCTTTGATGAGGGTGGTGTGGTGTGGTGAGTGCGCAGTGTAGAGTTGTTTATTAGACGTACTTACATACATACATACATACTATACTTTAAATATAAGAGCAAATATGACGTCTAGTAGTAGGGGATGCAGTAGAACTGCTCAGAGATTATTATGTATGTATTTCTCTCTTTTCGTTTACTTCAATTGGATTGAGGAGTCGAGTCTTTGGGGTTATATATCATGCGCTTGCAGGGTCAAAAGTTCGCGGGATTTGCAAAATTTCAATCTCGAAAGCTTGCACCTGCTCAATGGCCATCTGGCGTGGGAGTTCATAAGCTTGAATATCTGAGATTCCAACAGCATCCATTGATATGAATATAACCACCTTCTAACCATCTCCACAGATTCCTCCAGACCAACGATGATCCCCCGAACGCCTCTTCGCACCCACACACCATGTATACGGACACCCACCTCGCGAAGCTATGCCGTCGCCGCCTCGACCTTCAAACCTCTCGAGGGACCGTCCTCGCATCTCCCGCACATTTCCTCCATGCCTCCCGTCTCCCCTTCCCCCGGCGCTACGACGTATAAAATCTCGACGGGAATCATCCTAAGTCGGCCTCCTCTCCTCACGAAAACCGCCACGCCGTTCGAAAAGGCGTTTTATCTCTACCAGAAACGTTTGAATGAGAGATTGGTATTGCCGTTCACGAGATACTTTTATCATAAGAAAGATCAACCGGCGGATTTGGAGTGGAAGGCGAAGGTTAAGGAGAGGAATGGGGTGGCGGCGAGGGATATCGGGACGTATAAGGCGTATGGGGAGGAAGGATGGAATGATGAAGTTTTGATTGGGGGGAAGGAGGAAAAAGTTGGGGAGTGGGAGAATATTGCGGAGAAATTGGTGGAAGAGGGCATGGGAGAGGATTTGGAGAGAGTAAAGTTGGAGAGTAGAGAGGGAGAGGCGGATAAGAGAAGTTTGGCGAGGAAGATGGATGAAACGGTTTATTTGGTGGTGAAGGGGAAGGAGAAGACGCTGGATAGAGAGGGTAAGGAAATAATGGTGGATGTGTGGGAGTTTCCGAGGGGGGATATGATAGGGAATGAGGTTTTGCATACGGTTTGTTTTATTTTTGTTTTTCTCTTCTGTCTATTTTCGAATCCTCCGAATTCCTCTCTCAACACTCAATAACTTCATTCCAATACATAAACTAATCCCCCCAAAGGCAGCTCAGAGAATCCTCGCGCAAACAGCAGGTGAAAACATGAACACATGGATCGTAGGTCACATTCCAATTGGCAGTCTCACAATCAAACCCTCGAAGAAATTTGGAAGAGAAGCAGAAAAGGTATTCTATATGAAAGGAAGAATTATGGCGGGTCAAGCAGATCTTAAGGGAAATGCATTTGGAAAGGAAGATTTTATGTGGTTGACGAGGAAAGAGATTGAAGAATTGGTTACGAAGAGGTTTTGGAGTCAGGTGGGAGGGATGTTGGGAGGGAGGTAGATTGGGGATTGAGTACGAGTATGAGTGGAGATGAAGAGGCGGGGTGTAAAAGAGGCGTGGATGAAGAATATTTGGGTCTCATGAAATGATATTTGTCTGTATGGAATGGGAATGGATGGGATGGGATGGTGATGGGGATGGGGATGGAAGATAAGATCTCTTGCAAAAGACTACATCCATATGAGGAGAAAGAGAAGAAAAATATATTATATTGTAGAATAGTTGAGGAGAGAAGAGAAAAGAAAAATGTATTATTCTAGAGGTTTTTTCTTTTTGAGTTTTTTAACGAAGTTTATGGTATGGGATTCTTCCAATTCGAGAGAAATGAATATTAATATTTATGAAGTTGTTATGTTATATCAGGGTCGGACTTGAGTGTCCGCGTTGCATGGTTTGGTAGTGGGAAAGGTTATAGAAGACGATTCAATCAATTGCTTGGTTTGGAATCTACGTAGTATATACATACATACGAGAGCATGTTTTTGACGAATGCCAATACAATATAACCAAACTCACCAAAATGACTATAGTATTTTTAACATGAAGATATAACTCTTTCGAAATTATAGAAGTAGAAATTATAAAAAAGATGAATCGATTTTTAAAACGAAATTCTATTAGAATTTGTTTTTAAAATTATAAAATTTAAATGATTTTTTGATATTACAGTATAATTGAATTTTGAAAAAAAGTGCTTTTGTAATGGTTTTGGTAAGGTTAAGGAAAATTCGATGAGTTTCAGCTGGGGGGGGGGGGCCTTTCAATTAAAACACGCATTTGGAGATAGATGATGGATGGATAGATAGATAGATAGATAGAAGCCGATATCGCTGTTGAGTGTTGTATGGTGCGGGTTGGTTTCGTCTTACAATAAGGAAAGGTTATATTAATTTGTATATATAAGTTAGGAGGATATTTACTCACTTGTTTACTTACCTATCTAATAAATCCAGCTTAAGCTTATTAGATATCCTTCTTGGCTTAGCTTATTAGCTCTCTCTCTCTCTCTCTCTCGACTTGGCTTGCATGGGATATCAACACTCTATACTATATAGCAAATCCAAACTCCGAATCGAAATTCAATAAATCTACCCGAATTTCGATTTCGACATTCAAGCGAGGGGCAAGGAAAGGGTATCGTGGGGAGGATAGATGGGAATGAATGGTTCTTGAGGGTAAAAGATTATAAATAAGGTTATAGGTTATAGGTTGTCGGATTGCGGATTGCGGATTGCGGATTTCGGATTTCGGATTTCTGAAGTGTGGGAACTTGGATAAGTGGAAGGATAATAGGAGAATAGAATTATTCGGGGGTGGGGATTGAGATTGAGTTGAGTTGGGAGTTTGTGATGGAGATGAAGATGGAAATGGAGATGCAGACTTCACGAAATATACTCATTCTCGGCGCGGGTATCGCGGGGCTTCAGACTGCGTTTTCGTTGCTTGGTTCTTCTTTTGCCGTCTCTGGCTCTGGCTCTGGCTCAAATAAACAAATCCCAAGATACAAAGTTACAATCATAGCGAAGCATTTTCCAGGCGACAAGGATATAGAATATTGTTCCCCCTGGGCAGGAGCCGATTGGAGGAGTCATGCATCGAAGAAGTCTGTGCATGGAGGAGAGGATAAGGATGAGAGGTTGAGAGGATGGGAAGAAAGAACTTATATGAAGTGGAGGGAGATGATTGAGGAAGAGAAGGGAAGAGAAAATGAAGGAAAAGGAAAAATGGGAATAGCACTCACACCCTCCATCTACTTCCTAGGCTCCACCTACCACGGTGCCGAATTCGACGAAGATGGCGTATGGTTCCGGGAAATCGTAAGGGCGTATCAAGAGCTGGATATTGCGGCGCTGGAAAATAAGCCAGGTGGTGTTCTGGGAGAGGGCATACGGAAGGGTGTGGCGTTTGACACTGTTTGTGTGGATGTGGATGTGTATCTTCGGTATTTACTTCGTGAGGTTGAAGAATTAGGCGGGAAGATTGTTCGTGCGGATGTTGAGACGAAAGGGGGTTTGGAGGGGGTGATTCGCTATTGTAGGGATGTGGTTGGGAGGGAGTTTGAGGGAAGAGGAGTAGATGGGAGTATCGAGTCAAGTGAGCGAAGAGAACCGCCATATCAAGGAGAAGAGGTAAATAAAGCGAGAGAAGAAAACTTCGATATATTCATCAATTGTACCGGTCTCTCTGCCGCGAAATTCGTAGAGAAAAAAGAAGCGGAGAAATTGTTCCCGATAAGAGGACAGGTCTTGTTGGTGAGAGGAGAGACGGATATTTGTAAGACTTTTGTGGGGGACTTGGGGGAGAAGGGTGATGAATTGCTTTATGTTATTCCGAGACCGGGGAGTGGGAGGAGTGTGGTTGGGGGTGTTAAGGAGGTTTGTTTTTTATGCTCTTTCTCTCTTTTTCAGAAGGAAGATTTGTTCCTTGGATACAGGAAGAGGGAGAAGAAGAGGATGTCCTTCATTCTAAAGGGAAGAGATAGGAGGGAATTAAGGGGGGGGGAAGGGAGATAATATGCTGACTTCACATAATAACATAGGCAAATAACTGGAACCCAAACCCAAACCACGAATTATCAGGACGCATACTACAGAGATTAAAAGACATAGGATGGGCGAAAGATTTGCAGAATGAGAATGGGGAGATAGAAGTGCTGGATACGTATGTGGGATTTAGACCTGGGAGGAAGGGAGGTGCTAGGGTTGAGATTGAGGGGATTGGGGAGATGGGGGATGAAGGGGTTAGTGGGAATGAAAAGAATAGAAAAGGAAAGAAAATAGAGGGTGTCTATGTAATTCATAATTATGGACATGCGAGTGGGGGCTATCAATGTAGTATTGGGTGTGCGGAAGAAGTTGTTGAGTTGGTTAGGGGATTGGATTGATTTTTGAATTTACTTGTCTTTGCTTTTCTTTGCTCTACTTTGCTGAGTTGAGTTGAGTGGAACTGAAGCTTTCTCCTAGGAGATTATATGTATGGAACGGAGATGTAGATGCAGATGGGACTTGATAGTAGTGTATAGGGATTCGCTTCCAGGGTACTATGCGTATGCAGATCGGATTTTGGGATTAAGGAGGTTATGAGATAGAAGTGTATCAATAATAAAGACTCTTCTTTATACATCTATATTCCTGAGTGTTGTTGTAAATTCTCTTCGTCTACTTTATTCCACGGTGTGCAATTTCGAAAGATGATATGGATGTAGATAAGATACGAAGTCAGATATTCAAGAGAAATTCTGTTTTGCAATACAAAGTATGAATCAGAGGATACACCATGTAGGGCGTCTGGGTTAAATGATCATGTTCAAGTAAATCAAAGCTTCTACATATATATTCGATAAAAACCCTTCAATGATCCCAGGAAGCTAAACTGATAGTCATTGAGAAATATACTTAAAAACTATCCCCTATTCGATATAAAGAATAGAAATCAAAGACAACAACGTAGATTGATATTATACAATCAAATAACTACTATACTCGTCTATCGCGAGAACAAGTCAAATTCAATAAAGCAAATCTATAAACTAAGAGACATACTCAAAGAAGAAACAAACCCAAATCATAACGCCCGCTACCAAGGAATCCAGATATCAAGCCCAAAACCCACCTGTGGAGATATTCCCATAATGCTTTCCTCTAAATATAATCCTATACCCAATGTGCCTTTTCTAATTTTCAATCCCAATTTTTGTATCCAGATTCCTATCCGTACTCAACCCCACTACTCCAATCCCACCAATTCCTATCAGTCACTATAACGTCCCTTCTCGATCCGCCCCCAGCTTTCAAAAATTCCACTTTTCCCTAGTATCGTCTCATTCTTCTCTCTTCCGATTTACTAGGGGCGTTCATAAAACTCATATCAGGGGCACCGATAGTAGTCACATGTGTATTATGAATCACAATTTCAGGAGCAGGAGATCCACGAGCATAATGGTCGTAATCACCAACATCGTGCGGCTGGTAACGACTCTGGGAGTCAGCATGTGAACCACCACGTGGGTTAGGACGAGGACGGTACGATGATTGTGATGGAGTGCGAGATTCAGCATGGGAATTAGCTATTGACTCAGGGCGTCTATGGGGGTGGCGCTCAGAATGGCGCGAAGTATTACTTCTAGGATAGGAATCGGAAATTGATTCAGAGTGTCTATCGGAGCGCTTAGAATGGTATGAAAGATCAGTTCCGGCATTTGAAGGTACAGGCAAATAATCTCGATGCGTTTCTTGGATCGGTTCTCGATGGTGACTAGCTTTTGACGTGGAATCAATAGTAGAAGTTCCATCCTCCCTTCCTGACCAATCTTCACCGCCTTTCACTTGTGCTAGATATTTTTTGCGATTGCCATCCTGAATGCCACCGCTGAGGGTTTCTGCTTGTTCCAATCTCCACTTCGCATCCTCATATTTTTGGCGTTGTATGCGAGCATCTTCGTCGGCAATTTCCACTTCGGTGAGATTCATATTCCTCGCCTGCTCTGATAGCTGTGAAAGGTCGTGTCGTGCGTGTGAGGGCTTGATTGTGCTGGCATCTGAAGCTCGAGATCGGGAAGCGCTACCTCTAAACTCACTCTGTCCATCAACGCTGCTGGGTGCATATGCATCACGTCTTCGCTCCCTCGGAGGATCAGGGAATCGCGCATAAAAGTTCGCGATCTGTTCTTTCTGCATTGCCACAGCCTCCTTATACAGACTTCCTCTCTTCGAAGGTGGCACCTCATCCTGACTAGTTTTACTATCTATCTTAATGTCAGTGCTATACTACTCACCAATGGCTTAAGATATACAACATACGTGAATCATATCTTGTAGCTATTTATTTCGTTAGCACTAATATTGCAACGATTCTTTGCGTTGGGAGTAAAACTCACATCTCTTAGAAGTATGTGATCTTCCATCATATGCTTCCGACGCATATGAATCTCTGCTGTCTCTAGTTCTGCTGCGGCTCCTAGGCGGTGGGGGCAATTCTATTACTGTCAGCATGCCATATCAAGTTTTTTCTACCCCCAACACTTGCACAAACTTACCCCGATTAAGTTTATCGAATCCCCTTGTACTGGGCGGTGGCCCTGGTTCTCTTGCCTTACGCGACGGACGCACAGTGGCTTTTTCACGCCCTTGGCGACCAGCGTCACTTGTGTATCCATCCCCTCCTCTACTATAGCGACCAGAGTCACTTTCGCCATACCTGTAGCTACCAGCGTCACTTTCGTGTCCACCCATACTATAAGAGCTTTTGGATGTCAAAGTAAAATGATAGGACAAAGTATTCAAATGTTTATGATAATTAAAATAGACAAGTGATTCTCATCAGAGAGAAGATACCAAGAACAGAAAACTGGGAACATTCATGTCTAATAAAGCGGAGCTCAATGCTAACTGGCCTTAGGTTTTGACCATACAAGACCTTGAAAATACAATCAATGAAGATAGAAAACATGTAAACTATCAATATACATGATGACCATAGACTAAACCCTGATGTCCTCACAAACATGTCGTTTGACTTCTGTGATGGTCGATGTTGAGGCTCTAGCCACGTTAAACACGGTCATGGTGGTTAGTGGGATGGGAAGGAAACGAGGGGGATTATTTAGCAGTTGAGACACTTTTTTGACTTGGTATGTATCTACATGGCTGAGTGGTATAGACTCGTGACCAATGTCACATAAACAAATACGGCCAATATTTGATCAACAGGTTGACCTACCACGGACCGTTATCAATTGGTATGCTTCGGCGCTTGCAAAAGAAAATTGTTTGACCAAGATATGTTCAAAACCAGTACGACAGCCAACGGAAGGTCCAAAATTAAGGTTAAATTAATTTGTAAAGTCGATCATGAAGTGGGCTTGATCGGAAACTGTAGTGAACCATGGGCATTCTCAGTTTGTCATGTAACCAACGTATCCTGATATTCCTCTTTCGGCGCTTAAATATTATTGTTGATCGACATCTTGATAAATCTTTCTGGAGCCAGTTTCACATATTCACACCAAATCCGCAATCGTTGTGTATAGACCAAAATTCGAGGCAGGGTATGATTTCATTCTTCTTTATCCGGTCTCATCGAATATCGGCATCGATCATGCAATGCGATGCTTTTCCCTTGTATATCATAAGTGAGACCTAACCCATGCCGCAGAAAAAATAACCCGTAGAAACAAACATCCATCCCAAGCCATTTAAACCTCGGCAATTTCTCTCAATCTGCGGAGAGTCGATCTCATGGCAGCAGCGGCAGGGGTTCTGTTGTCGAGTGTGTTAGTAAATTGGAATTTTTTATATCGAATCGTGGGCTAAGTGGTTTATCCGGAAACATACGTGACGGTGTAAGCTCCTCCAGCAACGGTCTTCTTGCATGACTTGCAATCCCAGATACCAACGGAGTGTCTCTTGACGGTAGTCTTTCCACAGAAGGTGCAGACGTATCTTGCGTGTTGAGTGATTTCCATCTTCTTGACTTGCTTTCTGAGGGATGCACCGTATCTATTTGGAAAGAAAGCAATTAGTCACTTGTTTACTGATTTGTTTGATTTCTGTTTTGATTCCATCTGCAAGTATTGATTCGTTGATCCTGCTCCATTATTGAAATTTTCTTGATCCCATTACAACTCAACAATATGTTGGAACGCCCGCAAATTCTTCCTTATTATGACATCTGGATGTGTAGAGTTTGTAGAGCTGGATTAATCGCATACCTGGTACCGTATTTACCGGTGACTCCGACCTTCTTGGTTCTCTTTGTCATCTTGGCGGTATTTTGCGTTGATGAACGGTGATGAGGAAATTGAAGATTTGTCGCAATGTGCTTGGTAGGAATTATTTTGGTCAAATTCGTCGTGGGCTTCGGTTAATAGCCCCATTACGCTAGTCCTCAATGGAAACTCTCAGAAAAAAGTCAGTCACATGATCTCTATATCATCATTTCTACATTCTATACAGTTTTTTTACATCACAATAGTTTATATACAAAGATTGAGGTTGTTGGAACTTCATATTGTACATACTATCTTCTATTCTAACAAGCTTGAGCATTTCTACCACGAAATGATGTGCTCTCTTTCTCCAAATTGAAAACTCCAAACCTCACAGTCTGGTTAACCTCGGCAAAATAGTATCCGACTAGAAGCAATCTTGATGCAAACAGGAGATGGATTTGATACTAAAACATTGTACTCGTATGGACTAGGGGGATTCCTTTCTTTCATCGTCGCATTCAGTTAAATATAATCGAATAATATATCAATATTCTCTTGCACTTTTCATCTTATATATCCAAATAATGTCTTCAAGCGATAGAGAGTACGAATTGGTCATCTTTGGAGCCACAGGATACACGGGAAAACTTACAGCGGAACATGTTGCCACACATTTACCTACAGATCTTCGTTGGGCTTTAGCAGGACGTTCTTCCAGTAAATTGGAAGCTGTTGCAGCCGAATGCAAGTCCCTAAATCCGGATAGAGTACAACCAGGTATGTAAGATTCTTAATCAATACGTATTCCAACAGTTGGTATACCCATCAACTTCCTTTGATATCACGTGCGAGATGTGATAGGTGCTCCAATATCATCGAGATCCGGGGCTCGTTATGGACTGACACATCACCCATCATAGCTATTGAAATCTGTAACTTAGACGATGCGGAGCTGAGCGCATTAGCTAAAAAGACAAAGGTCATTTTGGCAACAGTTGGTCCTTATGCTCTACACGGCGAACGTTGCTTCAAAGCATGTGCCGAAAATGGTACACATTATTTCGATGTCACAGGAGAAGTACCATGGGTAGCCAAGATGATCAAGAAATACGAAAGCACTGCTAAAGCCAGTGGGGCGATTCTAATTCCCCAATGTGGTATTGAATCTTGTCTACCAGATTTGATTACCCGGTATGCTGTTGATGCTGTCCGCGAGAAGTTATCTGCACCTACTGGTGAAGTTATCGTATCCTTACACGAGATGAAGTAGGGAATAGCCCATGATATGTATAGCCATGAACTAACATCTCTTAGATCCAAACCTTCTGGGGGAACTTTAGAAACAGTCTTCACACTTATGGAAGTATTCAGTCTTAAGCAACTCAAAGACGCATTCACTCCATACGCTCTATCCCCAATACCTGGACCAAAAGCTCGCCCATCTACATCTCTGATCACCAAACTTACCGGAATTAAAGTGGTACCCCACTTAGGGATTCTCACCACTTCTCTTGCAGGATCGACCGATTTAGCCATCATTCACCGAAGTTGGGGGTTATCTAGCGAGAAGCAATTTTATGGTCCAAATTTCAAGGTTGAGGAATACATGAAAGCACGAAATTATCTCACCGGTATAGCGATACATTTTGGTCTCATGCTTGGTGGTCTATTCTTGGCAATCCCATTTTTCAGACATACGGCCAGGAAATATGTTTATCAACCAGGAGACGGAGCTACAAAAGAGGAAGCCAAGTCTGATCGAGTCGAGTTCCGAGCTATTGCTAAACCGGACAATGGCCAAACAAATTCTCCGAGGATATTTTGTCGTGAGTATTATGAAGGTGCGATCTATGGATGTAAGTGAAATGGTATAGTCTAGGATATTTTCGAGGAACTAATGTGATGCAGTGACTGGTGTATTGATTGCTCAAGGCGCAATTTCATTACTTCGAGATGATCACAAGTTGTCAGGTGGTATTTACACCCCATCTAGTTTAGGTGAAAAGTATATCAATCGTCTTCAACAATCAGCCAATGTCAAATTCGAGACGAAGGTATTAGAGAACTGACTTGAATTAAAAGATTTGAGACTGGTAAACAAATACAAATTGAGGATTAGTTTGATAATAGGGCAGAAGCGATGAAGCAATAAATCAATAGAAGCAAATTGTAATCAAAATAAGCATCATGTGCTTCCGTAATGGGGATTATTGGCTCCGACAGGTACATTTATGTATTGACATTAGGGATTGTTATCAAATTGAGTCAGTACATTTGAAGATCATATCAGTGTATGCTTTCGAGGTGTTTCTTGATCTTGGTTATACTCTCTTTCATTTCCTTTGTGATGGCGTTTTGTCCATTTCATCTATAGTCTCAAGAGTAGTTCCAACGGATGTTGAAGAATCCTTATCGAGGTGTTACAATAAGTGGCGAGAAACAACTTGCAATATTGCCAACAGATGGTCCTGGCAAACTAGTCTGCAAAGTGCTTGGTAGCTATAAATTGTCAAATTAGCAAAATGAACGGATTGATTTCATTAAGGCTTAAATGGCACAGCCCATACAAGTCAGTGGAATAAACATTCATGAGGGCTAGAATCAGGCCATACTGGAGGGTTAGGGCGATTAGGAGGAGCAGCTGTCGTTGTATTACCATAGACGCCCATAAGGCAGCTTTATGGAGGCTCTTTGGGCAAGATATCCAATAGTTTGGATTAGTCGGCTTGCATGTAAACATAGCCTTTCAAATCATTCATTGTTTTAGTTCAATGTAATATACAAACGAGAGTTGTATTCTTAGTGATCTCAAGACGGATCCAATAAAATTATCTGGACTGTTGAAGATATTTCCAGAGTGATGAATTATTGACGGATTGCATAATTCATATCTCAATTCCCCATCCGTGTTGTCCTGGAGTATTTAACTCCATCATCTTTCCCCACCTCTTTGGTGAACTTCATTGAGTGATAACGAAAAGCTAGATTCGTATCCGAATAGCTACATGATTTCGTCCCAGAACTAGCAGAGTAACGCACCAAATTGCCCAATCTTGAGATGAAAGAAAAAGGCTATATAAGATAAATAAAATAAAATTGAACACGGGAAAATATCCTTCTCTTTCTGAATAGCATGCATGTCCCAGTGGACTAGAGTTTCCTCTTATATAAAACAAATGAAATATGAAAGCCCCTTTCTCCGCCTCTCTTAAAGATCTAAGTGGGCCGAAGTTTCCCTCAAAGAACTAGACTTGATAAAGAACAAACTTGCCCGTTTCAATTCCCAACCCATCGTGGTGACATTATCTGGCATAGCCACATCTCCCGGAACCGAAAGGTTCCACAGAACTGCAAAGCCTCAGTATGGTCACACGCCCAGCACAACCTCAAGCACGCAGTCGCTGACCCTTGCCTTGTCTGCTACCGGCAGACCTTCAATCCTCCGAACCGCACCATGTATTCTGCTAATCAATAGCCCCATTAATAACACCCAGGGAAATATAACGAAGAGATAGATATCCACTGGAGCTGCGACCTCGATCCAGAAAAAAATCGATAAACCAAAGGCAAGAATGACCATTGGAGCGTGTAGCTTCTCACGTTGTCCAAGATCGTAAATCCATGCTATTAAGCCAACCGTTATGCAGACGAAAATGGTACTCGCAAGCTCTGATGCTGGACCAGGGTGGGAAGATAAAAGTACGAGTATTGTGTCGTTGGCGAGGAAGTGAGAGAGGCTCGATGTATCGAAGAACTAAACGAAAGGTCAAATTTAGTTCTTCGCTATCTGCAAAAGTACTTGAAACTTACTTCTTGATGCTGGCTTAAGATACAGCGAGTACTTATGATTAGCGATCCCGTCGCGATCAAGAAATCGGTAAGCATCATGGATGCCCAAAAAATCTTCGCGCAAAGCAAGCGGGGAAAGGGGGCTCGATAATGCTTGCTCCGACAATGGATAGAGAAGTTTCTCAGAAACTATATGACGCCTCGTTGGTAGAAGTTTGGGAGAAGAACTAAGTGCGAAATGGGGAGATATATACACACACGTTACACCTCTTAGGCTGTGTAAACATAGCGATCATTGGCTCGCGAGCCCACCATATACTCTCACCAGACTTCTGCCTAGTGCTGCTGTAGCACTCGAAAATGCCCTTCACAGGGCGCGACCTGGAGTCATCGAAATTTCAATTATTATTATTTTCGAGAAGCAATTGTGCCACAGAGGACTGGGGTGCATTTAAGTTCATCTGCCCCCCTCCCGTTTCATTATCGTTTCTGTTCAATACTCAATTTGCAAATCTTGTAGTCTTCATCTCTGTATTGGATATATCTTCTTGTTCTTATGCTTCGTGGGGTTGTGAAAAGGAGTTTCGCGATTTTGCATACGAATCTGGTTCGTGGAGTCGAAAGGCTGAATGCTCTGAGTGGGATTTAAGTCGTTCTACGACTTTGTTTTGCTGGATCTACATTCTCCTGGGGCGTCGCTTTACTGGAACTTATCAAGATCTCGTTCTACTGAAATTTCCTTCTGCTGGAACTTCGCCTTTACTAGAACTTTGTTCTCCAGCATTAATTCGTTTTCAACAT
Source organism: Sclerotinia spermophila (assembly GCA_038090695.1). NCBI lineage: Eukaryota > Fungi > Ascomycota > Leotiomycetes > Helotiales > Sclerotiniaceae > Sclerotinia > Sclerotinia spermophila. The sequence continues at coordinate 49,659 of JBBMOJ010000184.1, read as the reverse complement.
CGTTCTCTAATTCTCACTCCCCTTTGCATAGCTATCGAGCCTCAATTACCCCTCTTCACCCTTCAAACATACAATCACTCAATTATCCAAAGGCCTAGAACATTGGTATCCAAACACACAACTCTCCTCAACCAACCATCCAATCGCCTCAAACCAGCCATGTCCACCCTCTCCTCCCACGAAATCCTTCCACTCCACCACCCCCCGTCACCACCCCCCGTCACCAGCCGCCCAACCCCAACCCCAACCCCAACCTCTCCTCCAAGCCCTCACCACCCCCCTCCTCGCCTTCCTCCACCTCCGCACCTCCAAACCCCTCGGAAACCTCACTCTCCTCTACGCCCTCGCCGTGTCCGGACCCTCAAGCCCGCAATTCGACATCCTCACCCTGCACGAAACATCCCGAGGCTGTTTCATTCTCGCGCGAGTCTCCCCTTTTTCTTCGCTTCATATATTTATATATATAAATATATATAGAAAGTACAGCTAATAAGATGTGTTATAGAATATTATCACTCTGGACCCTCTTCTTTTTTCAACATCTGCAGGTGCGTCGTTGGGCTTCGCTTAACAGTTCTGAATGTTTGCGGAATTTGTAAGCTCTCTCTTTATTTTTTTCTTATATGTATATCACCCACACCTCCTTTCCATCTCTACATACATATACATACATACATCCACCCCCACAACAAACCCCCACTAACAACCCCCCCAACCACCACAGACACTTCCTCACCTGCATCCTCCTCCTAACCACTCTCACCTATGCGCTCACCCAACTCACCCACCCCATCGAAATAGCAGCACACACACCGCAAATCCTCTCCATGATCCCCGTCGCCTTAACCTTCCTAATCGTCATTTCGGAAAAAATCATCATGTGTCTGGTGAGCGGGACGGTGTATGGAAGACCGGTTTTGATGCGCGGGATGGAGGGGATGCGGAGGTGGTTTTTGGGGTTCGTGGCGGAGCTGACGAGACGCGTGGGGTATGTGCCGGAGGGGGTTTAGGGGTTGGGGAACTGGGGAAAGAGGGGAGAAGAGGTGGTAGAGTGAAATGCAGAATGCGGAGTGAGAGATATCATGTTTTACATTTTCATTTGCTAGTTTGTGGGGTTAAAGATCGCGATACCTGTCTACTTTTCCGTACAATTCTATGTTACTGGGTTGATATAGAAGGATTTTAATGGTTTGAGTTCAAACAACGCAAGGCGTTATGGGCATGGAGTTTCAGAAGCATATACTCGGATGATGTGTTGAGATTGGATTTGCATAACACGTCGAGAGTGGGCATGCCCAAGTGTGGGTTTGAGGTTTCATATTTATTTATTTATTACTTTGTGACTTTGTATATTAGTTGTTTTAATGTGAGATTTTATTTTATTTTATTGTATTTTAGGGCTGATGTTTGGAATGTGTGAGGTATTTACTTAAAGGAGGACTGTGGACGTATATTAGAAGCATATACAGCTGAATTGCATCAATCTACTGCTCGAAAAACTTCACGCTAAATCCTGATCATAATTTCATATTATATACAATTAAAGACGTATGCCATTATCGAGGAGCACAAGTCTAGCTAGATATATCTCATCACCAAACAAACAGTCCTCGCCTATAATACAAGCCAGACAACCTCTTCATTCCAATTCCATCAGCACACACTCAATCCCCTCTTCAGTTTCATCACCAAGCCAACCTCCCCAGCCAACCACCAGGCCACCTCCTAACCCCCCACTTCCTCCCCTCATCCAGTAGCAAAATACCCACTCCAAACGCCGCCGGCAAGAAGAAATGTTCCACCGGAACCCTACTCGTCCCTAGTACACTTTGCAACTGCGGGATATAGAGCCAGAAGATCGCCATGACCAATGCGAAAAGGATGGCGGGGAAAATATACAGATTTTGAGTTTCCCTGTTGAAAGCCGGGGGATGCTGGAAGATACTGAGACGACGGGTGCGGAGCGCCATGAGGTTGAACCATTGCCTGGGGAGATGGTATTAATATGAGGTACGGGGATTGGAAATTAGAAGTAGAAGGAAAAGGAAAAGGAGAAGAGAAGAGAAAAGCCTACATAACAACCAAATTAACAAAATAAATACTCGACGCCTCCGCTAATCTCGCATCCGCATAATCCTGATCAATATAGTCTGGCAAACTTCCATATCTAAACCAGAGATCCGTAAATGGGATTCCGCTCCGCTGTAAATACCAATACGACATTGCGAACGAAGATGCCGTCTCAATCACACCAATGAATCCATACGCTTGAAGAATTAGCTGCCAATCGACTAATCGGTCGGTTTTGGTATTTCGCGGTTTGCGGAGAAGGACATCGGCTTCGGGGGTTTCGTAGGCGAGGACTGTAGCCGCGGCGCAATCGGTGAAACAACTGTTATGAATGGTTAGCCTATACTCTTATTTACATAGTACATTGCAAGTTGTAACAAAAAGACGATACTTGCCAGATAATAATCATCAAAAACGAGGATAATATCTGCGGCAACCCAAACGCCACATTCGTCATGACGGGCCAAAACTCCGAAAACGATCCCGCTGGCAACAGATACGCAATCGTCTTTTTCAGATTATCGAAAACCACTCTTCCATATTGGACCGCCTCGACCACTGCACTAAATGACTCGAGAAGAACCATATCTGCAGCTTCAATTGCTATATCCGAGCCGCTTCCGAGAGCAATCCCAATATCAGCAGCTTTGAGAGAAGGTGCATCGTTAACGCCATCACCAGTCATTGCAACGATCTCATCACGTTTTTGAAATTCGCGGACGATTCTTAATTTTTGTTCGGGTGTTGTGCGGGCGAAGACGATTTCATCGTATTTGCATAGTTGGTCCCATTGATTATCATTAAGAGTGATCATTTCAGGTCCGCTCAGAACGATGGAAGTTGTATGCGAAGCAATAATGGCAGTGTCTTTGTTATCATTTTCTGACTGAGAAGCTGATTCTGAAATGATTTTATTCCGTGATAGGGAAGAGACATCTTTTACCATGTTTGGAGGATTGGTGATGATCCCACATTCTGTAGCAATTGCTTGAGCAGTCAAAGCAAAATCTCCAGTTACCTTTCAGTATGTCAGTATATCACCCGGAATAAAATGAGTATCTAACTCCTACCATAAAAAATCGGATGCCAGCTCGTCTCAAAATTGACACAACGGAAGGTATTTCATCACGAGGAGGATCCACAATACCGAGGAGGCCTACCAATGTAAGACCAGATCGTGCATGAGATGATATCTCCTTTTCAAAGCGGCTTGAATCCGGAGTTGTTCTCAACTCATCCTTCTTGATTGTCTTTCGTGCTAGTAAGATGACACGCCTACCTTCTGCTGACCAGCCATTCTTGATTTCGTCAATTTTCCTAAGTACATCGTCGTCAAGAGCTTGCGAATCACCATCGATGGTAGTATACATTGAACATCTACCGATTAAGATATCTGGTGCACCTTTAATGGTTAGTAGACTGCGATAGGCAAAGTTAGTCATGATCTCTCCCTAGATGATAATATCTTACGTGTCATCCGAGCCAAAACTTGCCGCTTCTTCACTGGGTAAAGCATAAGAACGGCCCTCGGACTCAGTAAGTGCTAGAGTGCGTATCATAAACTTGTTCTTGCTATTGAAAGCCAGCTCAAAAGTTTTCCGCCACATATGTCGAAGTTCAGAAACAGAACCGAGTGACTCGGAAAATCGTAACACAGCTTGATCAGTAGCATCGCCATTAATCTTTCTTTCAGGAAGTGATAGATTTATTGTACTGGCATCAAACTCTCCAGAGTTACAAAGTCCAGCAATTAATCTCAATTGGGAGATGGCAGTATTGTTTCGACTACTTGAGAGCATCTCATCTTTAGCTGATTGTGGAGTCATAACATGTGTTCCTATACTGCATTCTGTAACAAACATTTTGTTCTAACTTTATTTAGTCTCGGCGATGGTTGGATTGAAGAAACAGACGTACCTTTGTCAAAGTACCTGTCTTATCCGAACAGATGACACTGACTGCACCTAGAGTTTCCACCGTCTTCAATGACTTACAAAGAATTTTATTCTTACGCATGAGATTTGCTGTGATCGTAAGTGATGCCGTCAAAGCAATAGGAAGACCTTCAGGGATAAATGCAATGGCCACAGAAACACAGTCGACAATTAGAGTTGGTACATTGATCCAATCAGGGTATGATTTTCTCAAGTATGCTGCCCTGTATATGGATCAGCATGTGGAGTCCGCGAGTACTAAGTATTGTGTGATAGACTCACCAAATAATAATAACAAGAACAATCATGGTTACCATAAAAGCAACAATGACTAGGACAAAATTGAAGACCTCTCGTTCGAGAGTCGTCATGCCGGTTTTGGGAGTATTAGTTAGTTGGGCAATTCTTCCAAAGACTGTTGTATCTCCAGTAGCAACGACGATACCGATACCACTTCCAGAAATGCAATGAGTTCCTTGAAGTCCAATACATTTCGTCTCCAAGTAATTTTCATCTGTATTGTCAACCGTTCCAGAGAGTGGAAGTGATTCGCCTAAATCATCAATTAGAACTAGAAAACGTGCAAATCTTTGAGAGAAATACCGGTTAGAATGGAACGATCAAACTTTGCATCCGAAGACATTTCGATGAATCGTACATCAGCAGGAAGCTTGTTGCCAGCTTTTATATAAAGAACATCACCAGGAACAATATCGCTAGCAATAACAGTGACTCGAGCTCCATCTCTCAATAACAAACAATTGTCAGGTAACATAGTAGTAATTGAAGCCATGACTCTGGATGAAGACCAATCTTGCCAACCATTAAAAGCTGCTTGTATAAAAAAGACAGCCAGGAGAACAATAGCAAGTGCTAAGTTTGCTTGCGCAGGTGGGTCTCCAAGAGGTTTCCAGGAGATAAAAACGAGAATAGCGCCAATTAGGAGAATAGATCCAAAGCCTTTGAAGAAGTAACCGAACCAGGTCTGAAAGAGATGGTTCGGAGGATGAGATGGTGTGTTCTTTCCATATTGCGATAGCCTTCGGCCTATTTGTTCTTTTGAAAGGCCCTGGGATGTTGATGTTGACAGGCGTTTAAGAACCTCATCCGGTGTAATTGAATGCCAATCAATATCAGCAAGTGCTTAAAAAATATCAGTATCGTGATATAAAGTCAAGTATGGAAACACAAACCCTTTGCTGCCGATTTTTTAGCGAGTTGAACTTCCGCAGCATTTTTTTCTTTGGATCCTGAAATTTCGAATGAGACCGTTCTGTATTGAATAGGAAGTGCCGATGATAATTCAATTGATGAACGTCTATGGGGTCGAATACTTAAACTATCATGATCGGTTGAAACTCTGGAATTACTTCGCTCTAGAGGTGATGAGACTTTCACACCCGATTCAACATCAGCGTAATGGATGCGGCGATGAAATTGCTCTTTTTCTCCATCTTCTATCATCTTCGTCTAGTAGCCACCACTTGGGAGGTTGTATGCGCTAGATATCCTTTGTTGCGTGGGTAATCGACGAGAAGCTGAGATGAGGAAAATGACTTGCTTGATTGATGCGGAGCGCACACAGTAGGATATTCTCTCTCGATCTCTGAGACGACAAAAGATTTATAAATTTAAATTTTCACATGAGTCGAAGGGATCAATATATATGCATAGATATAAAAAGTCACGACCCCCATCCCATCTCATCACATCACATCCTATCTCATCTCTTTGACTCGAAAGAGCTGACAGACAGCTGAGCAAAACAGACCCTCGAAACTGAATCTAGTATCCAAATCCAGAATAGAAACCATCCCCTATCACATTTACATGCCATCCCGTCTTTCGACAGAATCTCGCTCTGCGTCATGGATAAAACAATCTCCATCATGACGATAAATCGCTCATACTAACTCCCCACCAACAACAACGTGAATACTTTTATAGAAAACCCAGCGGTCGATATCCATTGAAGTATGAATACCAAAGAAGCGGCACGAAACCTGATTGGAATTCCCAAACATCCCGCCGTTTCCAGCATTACATTATGAATATTACATTTTGCACTTGCTAATGTAAGGGTCCTGGTACATACGTATCCAGTACATCAGAGGTAAAAAAAAGAGAAAAAGCGACTCCGCCACACGACATCCTCAATACGACTCGCAATTTCACCTCAAAATATTGACTTATTATTGACAAATTCTTTTGGCGGATGTTAAAAAATACATTGGATGAAGGAAAATGCCTCATAGAAGAAAAGGAAGAAAAAAAAACCCTGGAAGATTCCCCAACCAATGAATATCAACCGAAGTAAGCCCCCCCCATCCAAATCGACCATTCCATTATCAAAATATGCAAAAAACTTTATTTGACTGTACATAAGAGAAATTACATATCCCCTCTCTCATGAAATACCTCATATGTTTTCGAAGGATTTGGAAAGCTCCCCAGAACCTTGATTTTCGAATATTGCTGAGGATTGTTGGGAATGGTAATTTGTTTGCAATTGCAATTGTTGTACCTTCCGTATCTGGAGATCCGTGTAACATCACTGTTTGTTACTCTTGCAGAAGCCGTTGGAAGGGTCAAATGGATATGTTCGCTATTTGGAAAATGTTTTGCTGCTGTGTAGATTCATTCTACTTTATCTCTTAGCTTAATCTGGGGTTGAAGAGTTACCCGGGTAGAAGCACAAATCTTGCAAGTTAGAGCATACTTAAGACATTGTTGGAATACACATACGACTTCACGATGATTCGTTATATAGTACAGTACAAAGCAAGAAAACAAACCTATCAAAATCTTCATATATACTCCAGCTACCTACTACGCACTCAGAGGAACTTGTCCAAGACTCACCATTTATGCACATCAATAAAGGATGAATATCCTTACAATGCAGGTTATGATACTGCTTTATGTATACTGTCATTCCAGGACATTTCTTCTTTCGTAATATATATCTTCCCAATACGAGAGCATCAGCTCTTTATCCAACACCAGCTGTTATGATATTGCAAGAAGTCTTCCCGGAATTCAATACTCTCATATATATATAACTCCAATGGACTTCTAGGAATATATCACATCACCCATGACTATCAGACCAGCATTCCGCGATTCGATATCATTTCCCCTACATATCTCATAACCTCGCTCTCACGACCTCCTCCAAGTCAACCCCATTTCCACCTCTCTCCCAGCATCCCCGCAGCGCATCATCATCACCATCACCACCTCCATCTCCCTCCATGCCACCCCTCTACCTCGAGTACCTCACCACCGCAATCTCCCTTCTCATGTCCAGCCACCGCAACATCATCCGCTTCCACCCAAACCTACTCGCAAGTCACATCCCTCCCCCCTCCCATCCCAGCCCCCCAAGCTAACCCCCCACCAGCCACAACCCCTCCCATTCCAATACCTCTCTCAACCCCTCAGTCCCTTCCTCCACAATCTCCTCAACGCCAGCATCCTCCTCCTCCCCATCATCCCCCTCTCTCGTCTCTACCAACAGGGCACTTCCGAAAACCGCCACGGGTTCATCGTCCCGTGTGCGTTCTGTATCATGTGGGGGATATGTATTTTCCAGGGAAAGGAAGGGATGGTGAAGATGGATATTGTGGTGTTTACGATATTTCCTTGGTTAGTGTTTTTGGGGTTGTTGGTGAATCGGATTTGGAAATAGTGGAGTAAATGAAATGGGGGATGGGGGAGTTGGGAATGAAAAAATAGATTCAATGTTATTATTTACGGTAAATTACTCTTATGTCATTAAAAGTCTCAAATATTACTCTCGTGTCATTAAAAATCATACTATTCTACTTTTATACTATTTATATTCTAGCTTAGATAGACTGGGTTATATATATATTCTACACTTCCACTATAGATCCCACACTCCCACCCTAGAGTCTAACTTTCCATTTCAATTTTCCATCAACCCTTCTCTTTTTATTCTCTCAACAAAAAATCATTATATAATTCAAATTAATTCCCCCTCTTTCCTAGAATCTAAGTAGTTTGAGCGTAAGAAAATAACTAATTTTAGTAGTAGGTTATAAGAGTAGTGTACTATAAATAGTAAAAAAACTATATAAAATAAATCAACACCTCAAAAAAAAGAAAAATAATAACATTTGAAATATTAATATATACTTCTTTCTACTCCTTCTCTCTCTACCCCTAAATACAAAACATCACTAACCTCATACACATACACATACACATCCACCACATACACATCCACATTCCTATCCATATCTACATCCCCCAAAAAAAACACCACCTTCACAAAAATAAACCAACATCTCAAGAAAGACAAAAAAGAATTAATACAATAATAATTAACCACACCTGAAATATTATTATAATATTCCAAGATTAGATACCTTTCATAAATAATAATATAAGAGATACGACTACTAGTAGTAGAGAAGGATGATATACTATATCATATCATATTAATATATCACTAACCCCCCTTCCCCCCACCCCCCCGGATGGGCCTGCGAGTCTCCTATACTAGTAAGTTCCTGCTATATGTATAGATATAATATTCATAGTATAATGCGGGTGATATGAGCGACACTTACCAGCCAGCCAGTCATCTATTCCTACTGACCATGGTTGTTAGTACCACTGAGATTTCGAATCACGCTACTCTCAAATCATCTCACATTTCAAAAGACATAAAATCACTCAAAACAAACTCAAAATATCATATCAATCAGGTCCACGACCATAGAATTTGACTCGTATGCTATGTATGCGTATAAACACAACTGCTCGATCGTGTTCCTACATTCTTCCCCAATCCGTTCCATCCCTCAACCCTCTAGACAAACCCGTCCAGTACCAGGGTGAAAAAAACCATAGAACGCCAACCAGCCAAACAGCTTTGCTCAAAAAAGACAAATAAGATATGTATGCATGCCATTCATCATGAAATCCTCCTTCACAAATCCCAAACCGCGGGGTATCAGTTGTCGCTACAAAACAATGACGTTCCAGGAAAACTCCTCCCGTAAACAGGATGCTAGACTGTCTTACACACCAAAGCAAAAGCAGAGGTATAGACTATCAAAAAGTTTATAATTCGAGGAAGGTATCGCAATGTCGAGACCAGATTGAGATAGAAAACGTAATCGAAAGTCGAGATGAATGATTCACCAAAAGAATCGGGAGAGCGAAACCCTGCCGTAAACAGCATGCTAGACCGTCTAAAAAAGACTATCAAAAGTAACATAAGCCCATCCTAACTCCACCGGGAACCATAATCGAAAGTGTAACGCCGATACGTATGTGAAAACAGTATAAAATGATGTCATGGAGAAGATGGTAGAGGTGAGGAGATGTTTAACCACCGAAACCATAGAGGGTACGGCCTTGTCTCTTCAAAGCGTAGACGACATCGAGGGAAGTGACGGTCTTACGCTTGGCGTGTTCGGTATAGGTAACGGCATCACGAATGACACCTTCGAGGAAGGTCTTCAAAACACCACGGGTCTCTTCGTAGATCACTGTTGAAAGACGCGTCAGTAAGTGAGTCTTTGTGGAAGATATAATCGCACAGGTCATGAAGACTTGAGACGCGATAGGATTATATTGGAATAAACTTACTGGCAGAAATACGCTTGACACCACCACGACGAGCAAGACGTCTGATAGCTGGCTTGGTGATACCTTGGATGTTGTCTCTCAAAATCTTACGATGACGCTTAGCACCACCCTTTCCGAGACCCTTTCCGCCCTTTCCGCCTATAGAAAAACATCATTAGTATATTGAACCATGATTGATGCGATGATATGATGTTTGAAGTAGGATAATTATTGTTGCATGTAGGTATATCGACATCATAAAGATGTGGATACCTTATCGCGTTGATAGATGGTGGAGTGGAGAGAGATCAAAACACCAACACCAAAACACCATGCTCAAATATCGCGAGCGACAACAACACATCTCGACTTCAACATGAGAATCAACAAGAAAAGGGAATAAAACTTACGTCCAGTCATGATGAAGTAGTTATTGAGAAGTGGATTCGATTATTTTTGATGATTAAGACGCGTCGTCTTAAGACGATGTTTGATGTATTGAAGATAAAAGTGGCGGGATTTGAAGTTGTTAATAAAATGAAAGATTTAAACTGAGAGGGGAAGAGGGAATTTGTTGGTTTTTGATGAGAAAATGAGTGATCTGGAAAATGGGTTGGACGCTAGTCCCTTTTTAGAAATTAATGGAAGTGGAAATGGAAATGGAAATGGAAATGCTTTTGGATTATAAAAGTGTACAGAGTAATAAAAGAAGGGACTGGGGGGGGGGGGGGGGTGTGATTGCCGAGAAACTGGTACAAAAAATTCCCAAGTGTTTTTCTTTCAATTCTATGGTGGGTGGTATGATTTGGTGAATACACACGCACACATACAGTGTACGGCTGATGATATAAAATGTTCCGAGTCCCGACCAAGGCTTGTTCTGTTCTGTGCAAAGTGAATGCGGCGGATCATTACTTCTCCTGTTAGTTCCAGGGGTGCGGCGATAAGCGAGGACTTCTTATGAAGAAGATGATGATGGGATGGATATTGATATTACAGTATGATTTCATTGTTATGGAAAGTAATAAATGTTCAATAAAATTATTGAAAGAAGTGTACTTACTTATATATATAAGAATTACTTAACTTATCCCTGTTACTATCTTAAAATACACCCATTGATTGTGAAAACTATGAATGACATCAGCCATCCAGCCATCTTCACGAAGCTATCAGGTCATTCCATACGCGTTAGAAACAACAATACATCAATATACCAAACAAACTACAAACTATCTTTAATAGCAATCCCATTCACATATCCAAGTACATAGATTGTAAACCCCCAAACCAGCCAGCCACTTACCAATTATCCAAAACAACCCTTCACCTATACAAAATCACATCTCTCACAATTACAACCAGCATCCAATACAACACATTCAAAATTCGAAATTGATATGATAATCATACCATATTAGAGCATTATTAGCATAAAGTATATCCCTAAAAGTACTAGATACTTTGAACATGCATAATACTTGGGGTTGAAATATTACATTAATCTACTACTATTCTTCCTAACATTCCGGGTATCTTCGCGAGCTATTTTGCCAATCTCAATTGCCCCTTCGTAAGCCACAGGCTCCATGTCTATGAACTCGAAGAGGGACTACCTTGAATTCCCAAGCCAGAATATGCCCCCATATCATTTCCGACAAGGAGGATTCGGATGGGCTCTACTGTGAGATCCTGAATTGTGTTGGGGTATCTGCTGTATGGCGAAAGACTGAAGGCGAGAAATAGATTCGTTCTACCAAAAGACATCTTCCAGCCACCTTAGTCCGATTCATCTATGCGCAGAGAAACCTCCGACGAAATTAATGATCGCGAGCTTCAATGAACACCCTCACAAGGATATTCGCGACCATACGGCAGCCTAGATGGTTTCCATAACGTGATGCCAACCACTGTCCGCAACATCGTCCTCCACGCGATGGATAACATCCGAAGACTCTAGACTCATCCATACCAAGAATTCCAAACTTATTCCTCGAGCTTATGCTGGTCGTCGCACCAGAATATACACTCAAGGGAGAGTCATACCCCCAGATGCAATGATTATGATAAATCCTCTACATTTCCCTCTTATCACCCCTCACAGATATTTCTTTCCCGCCGCTGCAACCCTTCCCCTAAATATCGGACTTGTAACCGGTTGATTGACTTGATAAAACGGGCTCATAATCGTCTTTACCCAATTCTCATAAACTTCCGTAAAGAATTGCTTAATCGCCTCTTCTGTCTGCGGCGAAGTAGGATTTGCTCCAATTGACGTAGAGGTTCTCGAAGTCGTTGGGTTTGCAGGTTGAGAAGGAGAATGTAGGAGCATGAATTTAACATCTGTGTATATTAGCACCATCATTGTATATATTTGTAAGAAAAAAAGAGAAACTTACTTCCACCCGTCATGAAGCACGATACATGATTGTTGTAAAACCGATCGATGCATTTCAAATACCTACAAAGCATCAGTATTAGTATACAATTGCAACCCGTCGTCCGAAAATAAACCACATACATCTGTCCACCACCCCATTGCACCTCCTCGACAATATCCAAACTACTATGAACAATAAATTGATTCATATGTCTGGCCTGTTCGGGAAACCTTGCGATTCCATCACCTCCCTGTTTTGCAGTCCCAAATTCATATTCAAAGAGAGGATTATCTTGCGTTCCGACAATTGCGAAATAATACGACATTTTGGTATGCGGATTCGCAGTTGAAGCAAATGATGGAGGTTAGAGAGTTGAGGTTACGAAGTGGATGCTGATTGGTTCGCGGACTTTAAGTCTTGGCGCGGAGCGGAGGGGCCGACCGATTCTTGAATTTTGAAGAGGATTGATTGATGGGGTGAGGAGGTACGATTAGAAGAACATTGAAGGAACAACGCGATGTTTGGAGCTTTTAGACCTACAAATGTTATGTCTGGGGGTCTTCTTTGGTATGTTGTTATTTGTTTTCTGTTATGATTTTGGGGTTGGAGATTTGCTAACGGTGGTGCAATTTAGGAAGATCCCATGGAGACTCTCGAAATTCCAAAAGGCACGACAGCGCAAACGTTTAAGAGCAGTCGATTCGGTGGTTGCTACTGTGGATAGAGCTTTGGCTGCTAAGGGAATTACGACGAAAGCTGTAGAGAGGTGGAAGGAGGAAATGCCTACGGAGCAGGAGATGTTACCAAAAGATAAATACACAATCTTTGACCGGAAGGAGAAGAAATATAGAAAGGGAATTCACAGTAAGTTTGGCAGATGCGCCATCATAGAAGAAGTTAGGTTACTAACGGTATGGCAGAGCTACCAAAATGGACGAGATTATCTCAACGACTCAATCCTCCCGGTTATTGATATGGATATATTTGGATGGACTCAATGGAAAGGGTTCTCATCGGAAGACTTGATGTATAATATGCATTGATGGCGTTTGGGATACGTGTACATGGAAGAAAATGAAGGGCATAAATTCAGCGCTCTGGAATGGCTAGAATCCTAAGAATTTTCCCTACTATGCAAATGCAGCTCACCATTCGATATTAATGAATCACCGCAGTTCCTTCTACGCCTTCCCAAATACTGCAAATATCGTACAATCGTCCAACTCGCCACTAAACTATCTACCCTTGCCATATTCCTCTTCTTCTTTTTGTCTTTCAGCTTGTATAGCTCTACCTAGACCTCCTCTCCCCTCATCATATTCCTCACGGTACTCATCGCGCACTTGGCCGCCAGACTTTCCACGTCCATATTGTCTCCCTTCTTGAAATCCTGGATCCAAATCTGTTCTAATGATTCTCTCGTCGAGCTTTGTACCGCCAATATACTTCATGCAATCGAGCGCATCTTGGTGAGTGTAATATTCCACGAAACAGAACCCACAAGGTGTCTTATTGAATCTATCCAATCCCATAATCAATCTCTTTATTTCACCACATTTTGCAAATAATTCGTGAATTTGTTCTTCAGTTGTGTAGAAGGACCTGTAGACAAATTGTTAATTCATGTCCCAGACCATGCCCCAGCCCATTAATTGATTGGAAGCATTGAATGCATTTTACATACAAATTTCCAACATAAAGTGTTGTCGCATCTTTTAAGGGATCATCTGCTGGTTCCTCTGGAGTTCGCTCTCTTCTTTCATCCTCTCCTTCTCTGTCATATCTGCGCTTCTTATTCTAGAACAAATTGTTAGTCGAGCTACTCTGCGTCGAGTGAAATAGCGATTGCATAACTTACTCTACCTTGATAATAGGCACTAGGTTTATCAAGCCTATCAACAGTATTTCTAATTGATCCAGGCATTTTAAGAAATTTGTTGTTTCTTTACAATCCAATTTTCAACAAGGCTGATGGATTTCTTTGTTTCCTGGGGAACATTCACAACACAGAAGGCTTCCAATAATCTATCCGTATGTACCTAGCTTTCGCGACGCGCTAGCATAGCCTGACAGTAAACCTATCCAACTTCAAAAAAAAGTTCCAGACTCAATTCACTTATTTTCGTCGCAACGTACAAGTTGCTTTTCGATATTGGGCTTCTACGAATGTGCTGATGATTCAAAAGTAATATTATTGAGCTCAGGGTTTGAAAAATGCCTCAAATTCTTGGTTATACACCTACATGGCTTTCGAAGCCAAATCCAGGCCATGAGATATTTACAGCGAAACCGACGGGCATTCAAACAGCTTCTGGAATCAGTTATAACCCGAACGAGAAGAAAACGACTACAGTAGGACCGAAAAGAACGATTGCGCGTAGAGGTACCGAGGTATTCATTGCTGTTGGAAAGGAAATTCGATGGGCGGATCTTGTTTACTTGAAGGAGACATGGGAAAATAAACAAGAGAGCCAAAGAAGCTTTTTGAAAGGCAAATCACGAGTTGCCGAGGAGATTGAAGCTGAAGAGAATGTTGCTCGGGGTTATAGAGTAAGTTTGGAAGCTCCTTTATTGAATTTGAATGCTCATGGTCCGCAGACACTCAAAATCCCAGTGTCAGATGATATTCGACAGTTGATCATCTCTCCAAATTCGAATTTTATGGCAATCTTGACAACTCATACTGTACATATCGCAATCTTACCTGAACCCTCGCATCTTACGGCTCCCGATAATGGTCCTATGAAAATTAAGACTTTTCACTTGGGTCCAACTACACATGTTACATCACGATCCGGAATATCAACTGCGCTGTGGCATCCATTGGGCGTTAATGGAACATGTTTGGTCACAATTACAAAGGATGCCGTTGTTCGAGTGTGGGAACTATCTACAACCAATCGTTGGTCTTTCGATAAACCAACTCTTGCGGTCGATTTGAAGAAATTGGCGGATGGAGTATCGGCTGATCAAGATTTTGGAGCTTCCGTGGCTGGCAAACCAAGTAAATTTTCTCCAGATGCTTTTGAAATGGAGGTAGCATCAGCTTGTTTTGCAGGTAGAGGATCTGGCGGTTGGTCACCTATGACCATTTGGCTTGCAATGAGGGAAGGAGATGTATATGCTCTATGCCCATTATTGCCTGAGAAATGGTCTCCACCACCCACCCTAATTCCTTCGCTCTCAATATCAATTGTGTCCAATATCGCCGCTATCGAAGATGATCCAACTGTAACTCATGGCAGTAAACTTCTTGCGCAACAACAATTAGATTGGATGACGGATATCGATAGTCAAGATCCAACCCAGGTTCAAGGATCCTTGGGTGAGCCGCCAATCGAGGTTTACACAAGGCCTTCTAGACCTGGAAGGGTACCAAGGTTACAAGGTCCGTTCGACTTTGAGATGGCGCCCAAAGTTGGGAATGAGGAGGATGATGAACTATTCAGTGACATTTACGTCATTGGACCAAAGTTGGATGCTGAAGAACTCATGGATGGAGAGGAGGATGACGAGCTTGAATTGGATGAGGTCGACCAAGAGGGATGTTCAATGAGCGTGATTTGCCTACTCACAACTAGTGGACGTCTTTCAATCTGTTTGGACTTGGTTGGAATTGAAGCTCAATGGTTACCGAGGTCGAACTCAAGGATGTTACGATTTCTGGATGACCCCGACCCACCTGCCTTGTTGACATATGAAGTTTTGGAGACTTCCAAAACCAACGAGACTTGGAAAGGATGTTGGCCAGTTTTTAGTCATGATGTGGAATCAAGATATTCGTTCTTCATTACCAACAATTCGAACATCACATACATGTCACTCGCTACATGGGTATTCAAGCTGGAGGAAGAATTGTGCAGTGGCGCAGAGTCTAATGTTCGACTTGGTGTAGTTGTCAGCACCCCATCGGAAAGGCAAAGAGTCTATACGCCACCCATGATTGACAAGAATGCCCCTCTCGCTGCCAGCACAATTATTCGAGATCCCGATCTCGGCTATTTCCTTCTCTCCGCAAATGCTCATGGCCCATTATCTGTCAACTTCGAATCACCCGAGTATCAATTAGACTTCAACCATAGTCGTGGCCGCTCAGAATCATACGACTCTGAAACCGACAATGATAAACCTCTCGTCTTATTTGAAGCTCGACCTGTGTACCAACCATCTTACGCCTTTGAACAACCATCCGAACTACCCTCTTTTCACGAAAAAGTTAAGCATAGCAAATACAAGCGTTTGCTAAAGGAAGAGATCCGATTATCACCAGCTACACTTACGGTTATGACAGACGCCCATAAAGTTCTCAGCGAAGAAACCCATCGCATTGGTACCGCAGCTGCAGAATTATTCAGAAAATGCATCAAACTTCAAATCGAGCTTTCAAAACATATCAAACAAGCTAATGAGATCGCAACTCGTGTGGAATCAGTTATCGGCGAAGACGTAGACGGAGATGATGATAAATCTCGAGTGTCATCAAATGAAATTATGGAACGAAGAATTAAAGAAGCAAAGGATAAACAGAAGATTCTTAATGAAAGAATCGAAAATATCAGGAAGAAAATTCCTAAAAATACGCAGAAGGAACTTAGTGATAAAGAGAAAGCGTGGATAGAAGAGGTGAGGAATCTTAATGGAAAAGTACTGGGTGAAGATCTGGAAGGGTCAACGGAGAGTATGGTGAAGGTCTCGAAGGATCCTTGGCAGAGGTACGAGGAGGTCAGGGAACTCAAGGATGAGGTTTTGAGTCAGGCGAATGAATTGGCGAAGGATATGGAGAGAGAAGGAGATGAGGAGCAACAACAGGAGAGGGATGTGGATTCAGCGAGGGATGTACAGGTTCCGTCTGATCTGAGAAGAAAGAAGGTGGTACATATTATGAAGTTGTTGGATCGGGAGACGGCTTTGGTGGAGGCTACGAAGGGAAGATTGGAGAGATTGAGTTTGGCTTGAAAAAATTGGGTGGTGGCGAGAGTAGTGGCTAATGTTTCGACGAACTTTCGGGAACGGGAACGCGAATGTGTTGAATGGTGGAAAGAGGAAGTGAGATTGTATGATATGATATGAAATGCTATGATATCCAACTGGGTGTGCGCGAATTTTCAGATACCTTTACCTTTACATATGTTAACGAGCGACGTGTTTTGTCGAGTTGAGTTGAGGTTGACTTCGATGTGTGCGGAGAATAGGGAGGAGATAAGGGACGGGCAAGGGTAGTTGGTTGGAAATGGGGAGGTAAATGGTGTAGTCAAATCAAAAGATATATAATGTTAAGAACCCTTGATCGGTCGGCTGAATATTGAACTGAGGAATGGGCTTGTGAGACGTGTCATCATATAATGCGACAAAGTTTTGAGAAGGACGTAGGAACGGCAGAGACGGTCCTAGTGGGCTATGGATTGTCATCTTTCATGCAATAGTGTAATGAGATCATGGTTTCTAGAATATTTCTTCATTTCAATCTTCCGTGTTCTCTGGTTGAGTTCAGCCGAGTCGTGCTTTTAAATTTGTATTAGTCAGTGTTCAATGTTGAATTCTTTGGACCTTTCCTCCTGTGATTCGTCTCACAGCGCCGCGAGGACAATCAACTGTTATAATAGTACCTACAGGCTACTGGAGTATTATATAGTGATCTCGTAGGAGATGCATCGAGTGGCCAAAATGGAAAGTCGTTTGTGAATTCTGGATGCTATTTAGTTTATCAGGTCACATAATTGTGGTTTGTGGTGTAAACGGTGCATATTTATTTAGTGGAGGGTTTAGATGGTTCGTGTGTTGCTAATTGTCTAGATTGACAACCCGGTGGTACTTCTCCGGAAGAAATAGCCTCCCAGCGAGAATATAGCTTTTATTGACTTTCAAATTTCGGTCAAGAATTCCTCCTAAGCTTGGGTGTTCCCGTCAAAGTTGCCTTGCGAACGTTATTCCAGCTGGCCAGTAAGTCCTTCTCACCGTTCTTCAAACTTCTTCTCTTGTCCTCCTCTATCTTTTCCCTCTTTTCCTTTAGATTCATCAATACCATCATACTGTCTGTCTTTTTCATTTACTATTACCCTAAATCGACACTGTGGAATTGCAATCACCCATCGGACTATGTAAGACCGCCCCTCTTGAATATGATAGAAGATATCATCTACTATTCTTTCATCTTGCTTAGCTAGTCTTTCCTAGAAGCTTCACGATACGGTCGATCGATAAATTTGGAATTACTAATGCCGGGGACTCGTCATGTCTCACTTCCACATCTCATGAAATATGGTTCATTCTTTCTTGAGCTCGTTCTCTCATTTTCTCCGGATAACTCGTGATTAAAGTAGCATTTCAGCAATCTGTCAAGTGCGGGACTTCGACAAAGACTTGTTAGCTGGTCGCGTTCCGCACGAAAATGACAAGGGATCCTGCTATTCATCACGATTCCTTCTTTCTCACCACACATGTTAGCATTTCAGATGACAATGAAAGGTAGTATAATATCAGCAGTATCAAGTATTGCCTGTATACCGATATTGATTTGATTTTCCATCCCTGTTTTGTACCTCCACCTTCGAAGCATGACAAATCTCAGGATTGTCATGTGTGACGTCGATGTATGAATGTAGAACCAACCACGAAAGCATATATCATTCGTGAGATGTGCCTGAAGTCATGGTTATCTCGTGTCTGCCTCATGTTCATCCAGTTTCGCACCGTCGCAGATATATGCCAGTGGGTATCTCGAGGACTTGGAATTCCAGGAGATCTTGAACCACAACTAAGTTACTTCACTCTTCTATCCTAAATTCAAATTAAGACTCTAGAACTGCTACTATATGATTCATTAACTGAATTGGAGATAAGTAGAGCGTTTCAGATTTCCAATTCAAACTCCGAGCTTCTACTATTCTAGCTGAAATAGATTAGAATATGATAATGCTTATTTCTCTTTCAGGGAATGGGCATTGAGAGATAAGAATGGATGACAAAGAGAGGCGCCATGTTATAAATGATTCATATCATGTTCTTAATTTCACCAATACCATAGATCTTACAGGATTTTTGCGGAGAACAGCATTTCTAATAGTCCGGACTGCAATCCAATCTGAGACTCTCCAAGCGGGTTATTTTACACCCTAGTGCCAGTGAACATCTCACAAAATCAAGGTCTCCAAATCGTGGGGAAACCCCTGCCCCTTCGCTTAGTCCAATGACTTTGTCGTTACTTAACTAATGGCCTACTTTCTGTAGTTGATGAACTACACCGCTGTACTCAATCAGTTACCTTACTTGATCAGCTACTGTACTTCATCATTGCTGTACTTATTCTTTTCTGTATTTGACTGTCTGCGGTACTGAGCTAGCCCCATCTACCAACATCTTTAGTACGGTCTTAATCTTGGAAAGATTTTATAAAAGGACCTTCCATCGCAGAAGAACACAACCTTTTCTAAAACACACACTTTCAACAGTTGATTTCTATAGCACCTTTACAAACTGTCCAAAGTACTAAAAAAATACAAAGAACATACCAATTTTCTTTACTTTGATTCATCCTTCAAGCTTTCATATCGACCCAAAACCACATCTTTTCTCACTATCATAATCTAACAACACTTTACTACACCAGCAGAAACAATCGAGAAAATGGGTATCTGTGTATATTATCCCATCGGCCGCTGCGTAGCAGGAAACCAATGCCACAACAAGCATACAGGTCCTTACCAGCCGTACCCATGTAAAAAATTTATCTTTTATGGTAAATGCAAGTGGGGATTGGAGTGTCGATTTGGACACCCAGCTCCCGTTTCTGCAGAAAATCCTGAGCCTCGTCGTCCTGCCTGCAAAAACTTTCTTTCGAGACGTGGATGCATGCATGGATCGCAGTGTCTTAGCTACCACCCGGTTTCGATGGAAAAGGTAACTTCCAGTGCCACTCCAGCTCTTTCATCATCTCAATCTACCACGGCTACACCGGCAATTTTAAAGACCGCAAAAGCTTCCAGTATCAAGTTGTCTAAGGAACCGCCTGCCAATACAACAGCTACTCCGTTAACGCATTTTCGGTCGACTCGAGTTCTTCCACAACAACCTCAAAGCGCCCCGACTACACCAAATGTTTTGAAGGAAAAGCGCTCTGCCGACATAAATATACCTGAGAATAAGCCTGATAGTAAGACTGCAATGTCGACTTCAGCAAAGAAGTTTAGAGTGGAGCCAATTCCTCCACTTACTACATCTACCACGATTATGCCAATCGCTTCAAACTCCGCAACTGCTCATATTTTCAAATTGCCTAAGAATTACCCTTTCAAGACAACGGATGCCTCGTCAAAGGACTACAACTTTAGTTTTCTTCTTCCACAATTTCAATCTACCATGGACGCACCAGCTGATTCGGAGATCGCAGATGCTGTCGATATGAGATCTTGTTATGAAAAGCCTACTGGCAATATTTCTGCACCATCAATTGACCCAAGTTCTTATAAGATTACTCTATCACCCTCAGCACTTGTGTTTGTTTCAAAGAATATGAGTAATACTGGTGCTACCAACACTATTTCCTCCAACGATCAGGCAGATGGTACAATTCATATTCAGTCAATGAGTTCTGATTCCACTCCTGGAGCTTCATCCTTCCAAGTACTCACACCTGCTTCTACCAATATGGACAATCCAGATGATATTGGCGATGTATCTTCAAACGACAACATTCTAAATAGCGATAGATCTGAGCTGACCCGTTCTACGACTCGAAGCCCATCACCCATTGATGATGCGTATGACACGTCCATGTCTACTGTCCCCGAAGACTCATCCACTCCGTTCAAGACGGTACAATTTGACTCAAAATTCACTACAGCTAATATCACTAACACTGCTAAGGCATCGAATATTTTAGTAGATGAATCGATTACATCATTGATTGCAGCACCAGCTTTCACAAGTTCTCGATCAATATCTGCAGTTCAACCTGTAGATCTAGGCCTTCCGGATCACTTATTTGACCCGTCAGTTGAAGCACCTGTCAATAGCAGGAACAACACTCCCCTACTCACCATTTCCGTGGAGGATGAACAATTTTCGGCCATGGATTCTGTTTCCGCAGACTATCAATCAGCTGTAAACAAGCTTTCCCGTGTAGTAGTAGACTGGTCCGCCACCGCAAAACCCTCCAATCTTGAGTTGTCGGGACCCGGCATATACGAGCGTCACATTAGGTATGTACATCCCAATACTACTTAATCCTCTATGGTGAACTCATACTATTACTTGTTCTATGCTAACGCACACTCTGAATATAGTCACAGTGAAATCCTATGTACATGGCCCCAAGAATGGGATGAACCAGCCGTCGCCATGATCAGAACTCTCACCCACATCGCTTCGACCTGGGGCGAGCTCTCGACATCCCAGCCTATCCATCGCAACATGGATACCTGGCATTCTCTCCAAATCACATTTCGCCACCGTCACGAGGCAGCTGCTGCCTCTGCCGGTATCAATGGACATTTTATTACCGTAGCTGGTACACACAGAAGTATTCCGGTAACAGTTACCCACCAAACCACAGTGCAATACATGGTACCTCACTACATCATTGATTCGCTCGGTCGCCAAAATCTAGGAACTCTTCATTCGAACTTCAGACGAAATGCTTGCCAGCTTCAATGGGATGAATCCTACCGTGTTGATTATTCTGGCGAGAAACTCGTGGAGGTAACAATCATGGGTACATGCGAGGAACAAGTTGCGCAATGCAAGGCAGTTCTCGAGGGTCTTCTTAGAGGTAGAGTGTTGACTCATGAGGAAGGTGATAATCGACCTCTTTGGCACAAGTTCTTTACGACAGAGGAGGGAGCAAAGTGGATTGCAGAAGCGACGACGAATGTTTCTGATATGAGAGTTCGGGCGACAAAGATGGCGGATTTAAATGTCTTGATGATATATGGATCGAGTGAGTGGTCAAGAGCTCGATTTGGAGCACTTGTTAAGAAGAAGATTGTGGAGTTGGAGAAGGCTGCTGAAGTTACGGCTGTTGTTGCGGAGGAGTTGAGATTGATGAGATTGATGAGATTGAGGGTTCAGGGTTAGAGGATTGGGGGTTTAGGAATATATTTAGGGAGTTCTTTGCGATAGTGTGATGGGTTACATTCTTTATCGTTGTTTTAGTGAATATATTTGGCATTCTCCTTTGAAGACTAAAAGATGCATTGAACTATTAAGTGATTTGATGTAAAATAAAGCACCGAAGTAGCTTCGTCACATATAATAAGGTGAACTTTGCGAACGGAGAAACGTCAGCCATATTATCTCGGAACGCTGACACATTAAACGAGCAAGTGGAAGTTTGGCAACAAAGCCTCAAATAAGTTGACCATTTAGCTATAGATATGTTTGAGGCAAAGACATAATTATCCGTATTGAAAACGAGTCGATATAACTATTTACAAGACGAGGGTGGGATGAGTTAGTCGTACTGAAGTCTGGTGTGCTGCAATTATGCAGTTTGATTTGAGAAGATTAGGCGAAAGAACGATGAACAACTGAATACGGTTATGGTAGAGATGTGGACGGAAAGCACTCATCTCATAGAACGTTGACTATATACGATGCTGGTACTATTTAGACTAGGTATCACGAAGCTTGAACTCTGCTACCGAACAACGACGAGCACTTCCTCTACGATATATACGCAGGAAGTAGGATTTAATTATATTCACAAGTGATGGCATCATATCCAAAGGTTCTGCTAACCCAATTCAAAGAGATAATTTTGTATTAATTCAAGTATATTTGGAAAGCTACGTTGTCGTGATGCGGGGTATGTCCGGTTGAAGTTGATGATATAACTTCTCTGTCCTCTCATTTTGATACTTCAATACTTAACCCATATTGAAACTTTACTGCACCCTTAGAGAATCCTTCTATTTTTTGTATGCCGCGGTGGTGACTCGAAGACAAGACGTATATTTTCACCTATATGACGGAGTGCCATTGTATGCACGAAGAGAACCACACGCATGACGAGAAAATTACTTTGAATTCGGTATATGATTCGAAGTTTTCGCTCTGGTTATGTATTGTTGAGAAACTTGAGGAGCTTTGTGAAGGCAACTGGCTTGTAACGTTGAAGTGTTGGGAGAGAGACAGGGTGAAAAATCGCCGTAAGACTTGAGCGAGGCAAATCCAGCCGCAAAACGAGTTTTGTTGTGTTCGATGAGAGGTTACAATGATGGTAATTCTTGATAAAACATCAGTTAGTTAGTAGATAGTAGACACAAGTAAGAAGAGTAGTTTTCTGGGAATTCGAGATAGACCTATGTTGGTGATATCTACGGGCCCACCAAAATTCACATCCTTCCCACTGAAATGGTATCTCAAGCAATCCGAACCTGACGGCAACAGAAGTTGGCCAAGAGCAACAATTCATGAAATTCCAAGAGACAATACACTCTCAAGTAATCTACCTCATCTAGATGAGACTTTGACGTTTCAAAACTAGGCATCCCACGCAGTATTTCCTTTTCGTGGCTCATTTTCCCCATAGAACTACAGGCTTCACTGACACACATCTATATCACTCTCTTTAAAGGAAATATACGGATCTAATCAACCTCCAAATTCCTCGTACGATTATGTCAAGACACTAAATGGTGCTGGAATGCGGTCACCCAAAAAACAAATACCACAAGAGGGGTAGAATGCTCAGGTCACACATATCAATGTGAACTGGACTATCAAAGCATGCAGTGAAAGCACATGATGTAGGGTAATTTTTCTCCTCGGAGACATTACTGACAATCAAAAGTGACACAAACAAAACACTGTGGATGATCTTCATGAATCCTGCTAGCAAAAGTATTGTCTTTCACAACGGTGAACACCGACCCCTCTGCAAACACATAATCTCGGGCCTCGGGTTTCCACACGCTCTTCTGATGATAAATTATGCTTATTTCCAATTCGCAATTGCCGACACGATCTAACTCAAAATGTCAACTCATCCAAGATAATTACCTTGGCTGCAATTACTCGACTACACCTCATAGTTGTACAAGTTTTCCATGTGAGACAAGTGCTATCCAAGAACTGCAAGCATGTAATGTGATCGAAGATAACGCACTGTGCCTACTGCATAACAAAGCCCACAACAGTTGTATATATCTGGGGCTGGAATATGGGTGCGCCTACAGCGCCGGCTTTCAAAGCCGCTGATGGCGAATGTTGGCATAGTGTTGTCGAGTAATATACGCCGCATTGAATGATTCAGCCATGGGATTTTTGATGGGGGTACAATTAGCCTGCGAAGGGCTTTCGTCGGAGACCTGGCGCGAACTCGTGTCACCGTGAGGGAGAAGAGTGGCCGAGCCGAGCTTGGCGGTCAAATTCCGACAGCTTGGTTTGCGGCGGCGGAATTCGGCGACTGCGAGATCTTGTCGCCGTCTGTCATGGATGTACTCTCTTTCGGCGTCCAGAAGTATCTACTTGAAGATATGGGCTTGCTAGGTTTGTTTAAGATCACTAAAATCCCTCCCTAGAGCAGTGGGGTTCAAAGATTCGGCAGGTAGAATATGTAAGAGAAAGGGGTATACAATACCTTCTTGGGGTAAACGACGACAGCCAACTTCTTCTAGAACTAGATAACCCTGACAATGATATGCATCGAATTACTTAAATTTTTAAACTAGCAAGCTTGTTTGAAGACGATCAATTGATCCGGACATCAACACCGGCTTGACTACCCAACTATTCCACGGCGAGCAAGGTTGTTTGCACTCAAACCATTCACCTCACTTCCCAGAACCCCAAAAGCAGGCCAAGGACGACGAAAGAAGCCATTCGAGACGTGTGAGCAGTCACTATTCGCACCGACTCTCCCAGCTCCCAGTATCTCTCTCTAAATTACAATTCTAGAACTAAAACAATGCCCCCCCAAAATACAAAATCATTATAGCAGCTCCGTGCGGTCTACCCCTGCCCATACACTTCGTTCAAAGCAACAACAGCTGCGCTGCCACGGATATAGACCCCCTACCATTCGCTTAACCGCATATTTGAACAAGGTGACTTTGCATCAGCACTACTACTAGTCGCTCGCGATACTATCCAATGAGAAATAACCAACTGAACAGATGTATATATGATCGGGATATTGAAAGCTTGTCTGTTGGATATTTGAATTTGGCAGAAAGTGACATTCAGCATTT
Source organism: Sclerotinia spermophila (assembly GCA_038090695.1). Taxonomy (NCBI): domain Eukaryota; kingdom Fungi; phylum Ascomycota; class Leotiomycetes; order Helotiales; family Sclerotiniaceae; genus Sclerotinia; species Sclerotinia spermophila. The sequence goes on along the minus strand of JBBMOJ010000184.1, from coordinate 24,483 downwards.
GCAGATATATTTACCCGGCATCCGATACCGCCTGAACATCGAGCCTAAAGCAGATGATATGAAATGGTAATGTTGCAATGTTGCAACGAACAGTTTAATGTAGTCATAGTGCTGATGTAAGTCCCGACGGAACGGGTCACGGAAGGTCTGTGCAAGTGTTTGCTGTTCGAGATGCACAGCCCGCATTGCAATTGCATTTTCTATCCTTTAGTCACCCTTTGAGGGCTGAGGTGGAATTAGATGGGCGCTGCTGCTGTGAAGGTTGAGGCGCGGCATTCGCAATCGTGGTGTGTGAAGCATGCAGTAAGATTTCCGGGACTTGCAAACTTTAGAGGGAAGATGGCTATTGCGGCGCTTCTAAGACATGGCCATGAATTTGTTGGTAAAGAGAGATGGGGACGAGTGATCATGATTGTTTATGGTAAACGATTGAGGTAATCAACTCGGTGAGTAATTTGATGCATTTGGGAATTCTGATAGATTAGGTGGGCTCGTTCAATGGCCGTTGATTAAAAGAGCGGGTCCACTTTCAAGCTTGAAATTCATGCCGTTTTCATAAGGCGAATGAGGTTGTAGATGGAGTTGGAAGTATGTTGGTTAAAGTCTTGATAGATTAACCAGGAGGCTCGTATATGTCTCTGTATGGAAAGTTGGAGCGTGAATTTCCAGATTTCCGTGAATTCGGTGGTGCTAACTACCTTCCTTATTGGATAAAAGTTTGCTCGAGTGATGTAAATGTGTAACCTGACTTTGTGGAAGTAGTGTGTTAGTTGAACTGTTGGAAGAGAAGAAGCTACGTTGACTGTCAGCAATCCTGGTAAAAAGAATGATAAATTGTCTTCAAGTTCAGTGCTTATCCGGGAAGCATCCAAGCGGCGGTCCGGAAGCTTGGACTGAAAGATGCTAAAGGAATTTAATCTGGGGATAGAAGTTACATGTTGATGTGCAACTAAACCAATTCGGATCGTCTAAAGGCTTCAAAAACAAGGAGTTGATGGATTGGTTCTGAATAAATTTGATCTTTTTGAAGTCCAGGATCTTGCAAGGAGACTGGGGTGAGAGGCTTCTTGTTTTGATTACTACGGTGAATTCCAAATCTCTGTACCAGTCTCCCGGGTTAACGCATCTATTCAACTCAACTTCACAAATTGGGCTCCAACACGAGATGAGCCCCGGTGTCTTACAGGGGTATTGAACAGATTTCTGTATCTTTGGACAGATTTATACCTGTATCGCCGACTTTGAGATTGGTGGAATAGAAATTCCGGTCAGTGTTAGTTGGTCTATGATGACCGATCTCTACTATGGGCATGAGGTTTGAGCTTGCAAGTTGGTAGATTAGCGTATAGCTTATTGATTGATAGTATTGCTACTTGATTAGTTTCAAGCCCTTATTGCTGCAAGTTGAGGTGTGGATCATGCAATCTCGCAGCAACGGGAGAAAAGATGCAGAAGTGTTTTGTGCAAATCTTGTGCAGAGAAGGTTTTCATATGACTATCGAATATTGAAACTGCCTTCGTAATGTCCGGGCCATGGCAAAGAATGCACCAGAATAATGAATTAATATACTCCCACGGCCTCACTGCACATATTGCATAATCTGTTTGTGCTAAAAACGCAGGACCGTTTTGTGCACAAATAGTAACCATAATACTCAGGGTCAAGAAAGCGGATGAAAAAAGCCTGTATCTCATTATTGAATCCATTTAAGTTGTCATGAATTTGTATCAACTGGCAGAAATCTATCATTCTACCCTAACGTATACGGAAATCAACCGAGAGTTCCAAATTTTAGAAAACGTATTGAAGCATACCAATATATGAAATATAATGAATGATCTCACAAAAACCAACATTGTCGTGAAAACCGAATAACCCAAAACCCAAGAAATCCTTTCAAGAACCCACCATGGCTTTTCGGCTCCCCAAAGAATTATGTGAATTAGATGATTGAACAAGAAAAGAAAAACTCAAGGGGAAGATCGAGGGGAAACTTGAGCACTTGATGGTGTAGGCGAGCCTTCGTAACCGCTGAATTCATCCATGGACTCATCCACCGATTCTGGTGTGGCATCAGCCCTGCCTCCTTCGAATTCATCTTTCCTGAATTGTCGAGCTCTCAGTGAGTTCAATTTTTCTGTCAAAAGTTGTTAGCTGTCTGTCAGATTATATATACAGGCAACAGTAAGATGTGAAGATGGAAAGTACGTACCTCGTTCTTGATCAGGCATCTCTGCTGCCAATCTTCTCATTTCAATACGGTGTGGTTCCGAGACCCAAGGATATCTCATGGCTCTCTCCGGATGCTTTTGCACAAGAGTGAATGGTAACGCTTCTAATCTCCCTGCCGGCGTTCCTCTTCTTCGAACTTTGGCTGAGATAGTTCTAATCCTTCCGTTCTCATCTCGCATTACTCTGCCGTTCTCATCATACATCTTGATGTTGTTATCTCTATAGTATCTCGATGAGAGACATTGCTCTGACTCTCTTTGAAACCCCCTGAAGTACTTCCTGAAGCAAAGGAGAACCTCGGGCCAATGCTTGTTACAGTCTTCTTTGTGGTACCGAATAAAATCGACTTCTTCAGTCGAGTAAGCCTTGTTGCTGCGAGGTTTCTTCTTATCAGATGCAGAGACCGGTTGGGAATGGCGACGATGAGAAAGATGTTGACGATCATGATGGTGACGGTCAAGACGGTGACAATGGGTTGGAGATTGGGAGTGATATCTGTCATTGTGGAGAGAATAGATTGGAGGTAAAGAGTAAGGATTCGTGTATCTATGGCGTGCGTTGATTGGATTGAAAGAGATAGGACGACTGTGAATAGGGGCCGGAGGAAGTTGTGTTCTTCCACTTCGTACAGCACTGAGACGAGCATGATTTTGAACTTCGGTTCTTTCGAGCCGAGCTTGATATTGCCATGAAGACCCCGAAGGATGCTCGCTGTATACCTCCTGTATATAGTTCGAAGGCTGTTGTTGAATGTCAAGATCCATTTTCGAATCAGCCGTGTCGTTATCGGAGTGGTCTTCTGATTTTACTTCCGCATCTGAAGGGTTCAAAAGCATGAGGATATCCATTTTCTGAGTTACAACTTCTTCGAGGTTATTAACAACAGATGAAATCCCCATAACAGTTGAGCTTTTTCGGGATGACGGCTCCATTTTCATTGTCATTTAAGAGGTAATATATTCCAGGAAATGTTAAATAATCTCAGGATGTTTATATGTTGATAAAAAGAAGAAGAAGAACAAGTGCAAGAAGGTAAAAGTTTCTGAAGGCAGTTATGAACAAATTCAGGATCTGGATAAATGTCCACAACTATGGAAGGGCTAGAGAACCTTATATACGCCCTATGGAGAGAACTCCAACACAGCACCAACTTGATTTTGAGTATGGAAAAAGAAGGAATGCCAGATAGCTTTACTGAGACAGTGCTATGTCGGCATCAAGCGGCGAGGCAAATTTCTCCAACAAGGACATGCATTATAATTCATGTGTACCGACTGGCTACCGCAGTTTTGTGTTTGATTTTTCCTCATTTTGTTCTTGTAGTCTAGAGACCTTTATTTCTAAGCAATTTAAACATTCGGAGGTAAACTTCTTTTGGCAGTATAGCAGTGAGGTACCGTGGCTCTGGGTTTTGAAGAAGTGATACGGGGAGGGAGCAGGAACTATTGGCTACCTGAGACTGGTTTATATGTGGCGCTGAATTTAACCTTGCGAGTATGTACTGCTTTTCAGGCATTTTTTTCCATTGGTGGGCTTTATCTGATAACTTGCATTTGATGAGTCGTCATGTCAGGTCAGGTAGTTTATCCACGCAAGTGTTAGACTGTAACTAGCCATTCTCGAACATTGCTCCTCTTTTATGATAACATGAAAATGTAACCCGCATCACTTGAAAAGTTGAAGTGGAGCTTGCATATATACGTTGAAGAAAATGATGAAAGCCACGACCAATGAAACCTGCTAAGTGCTGGGGGCATCAGCCAAGGATTATGATAAAAGATTGATCACATTCCCCCTTGTCACTCTACTACTTGTTTAGCAAATTGATATTGAAGAGCACAGACATGCAGTCGCACTGCAATTACCGCCCCTCTACTTCATTGAAGAAACAATTTGCCGCCACACTGTCCTTCTTGTGAACCCTTTCACAGAGTGCCGCACCGTCGCTTCTCTGCCGCGCGTTCGAATTGGTCTCTTCTTCTCTCTTATGTTCGGAATGTATATTTTGATCTTGTAATCACTTGTCATTGTTTTCTTTCTTCCAGTAATTCCTCTTGTTCTTCCTTGGACTCTAAAACCAATTAAGATTATGACAAGAGACAGCAGGGAACACCCTCCAACGCAGATGACTATCATGTGATGATATTCAGACCCGAGCATTTGGAAGCAAATCAAGATGCTGGTTTGGCCCCATCCACCAACATAAATGGAACAGTAACATATGATACTACGCACTTATACATATTAGGAAGCTCATTTCGTCAGTTACGGGTCAATATTCGCATGCCCACAGGTGGCAGAAGGATCCTTACATACTGGGGGCCGGGTTTAGCAGAGAGCGCGGAAGTCTACTGCCAACGGGCGGAGCGATGTAAAGATATGTATTTAGCATCATTTTATTTTATTCTTAGTCGTAGGACTTACTGGTTAGGTCACTGTTTCATGCAAATGGGATTGTTCTTGTGACAGAGATCCTAGAAAATTCCCCAGAGTTCGGTTTAAGCGCTGGGGGGTTTCGTGTGAGTAAAATCATTCAATATATAGAGAGCACTAATAGAACCAGCCTTACTCAAAGTAAGATTCTTGACCCATGAACGCCAAGCGGAGCACAGCGCATGTAAGGACAGTCAAAGCCTCTGACAGAGAGCTTTTGTGACCATTTATGCAAGGAAGGATCTAATTTCCTAATTGATTAATTGTTAAAATATTGCTAAAGGAAGACCTTGCCGACCTTTCGGATGAGAGACGCCGACACCGAGTATACAGTATTTCTTCAATAATTCTTTTTGATGAATGCAGCTAAACGCAGTAGTCGTATTTGACTACAAAATGACTAGCGGTGTGGTGCTCATATATGATATAACCTCTCCATGTCAGCAAATAGCTTTTCTATCAATAAAGAAAGATCTCGTTGTATCTCGTAGGTAGTAAGTTGTAACTTGTAAGCATCTTCATATGTAAGTAATATATTGAATAAAAGAAGGAGTTCATCAGGTCTAATGGCGGATATAAGATATGCAAATTTCATACGGTGATACCGCTAGAAGCGGGCACAACTGACATAGGTAAACTACGGAGTATTTGAACCCTATCGGCGTTAGGTAGTTTGTGCACAGGCGAAAGCAATATCATTTCAGATGAAGAAGAAGACGGGGGGGCAGTGGGGGGGGGAAGGAAGGAAAATCAGTGGAGAAGTGACATCCTTGTGAGAAGTCTGGACCAGCTTCTGCCCGTATCTTCAAAAAAAGGTGCTAAACTGACGACGGGGAACTACACCGTTTCGCCTCGCTGCTCGCACCACTTCTCCACACAATCGTTGCAATGCAAAGACCACTTTGTCTTACTCGTCAATTTCGGAGGCCTCTGTAGAATTTTACTTCTGCTAAAGAGCATGATTGAAGTAGGGGACTGAAGCTAAACAAGGAAATCAAGCACCGGGAAAAGCCACCAAAGCCATATTATGATGATATGATGTGCAGATTACACATTGTGTAGATCTGTTGTATCAACGCCTGACACATGGCTTGAAGGGCTGGAGGGCTGGAGGATTCTGATCAGTTAATTTTTTCATGCTGTCGCAAAATAAAGAAAAGAATAAGCTTGAAAAAGGAACCAGGTGAAAATAGTACATACAAAGTACATATGTTGGCTTATTAGCATACATAGATACGTCTAAACAAGGATACTGAATAAGGTTGTACTACCACTGGTGTAGGTACACCGTTGCTGACATCTTTCCTCTTTACACGCCGCACACGAAGAAACAGCCCCCAAAAAGTAAATCTAAAGTAAACATAAAGTAATAAGATGGCAATGTTGCATGAATTCTTTGTTTTGTAATCCAACTTTTTTGATAGATCAGATCTTCGCATTGATTACCTCAATTTCAGAGCTGATGCTCTATGTCTAAGATTTCTATGCATCTTGATATATAGAAAGATTTCCGATATGATCTAGGTGTCATTTGTGAGTTTGGGTCTTGGCGATGAGGAAGGGAAAGAGATGAAAACAATCCTCTATTACTCTGCATACTGTATGATAATGCTTGAGTTACCTACAGAGGCAAGGCAAGGGCAATTTATTATTATTACATGCTCACCAGTGGTTCCGTTGAATTGCCATTAATTGATTGAAGGGCACGTGAGTGTCACGAATCATTATACATACTGTTCTGTAGTATTTCGAGGCCATTTGAATAGGCGACTGTGCACGTGAGCGTATCACATGCTAGCTATCATAATAATTAATACGTACGAGAGCCCAGTCCTTCAAGCTCTAAGGTAAGATATCCATCCTACTGAGTAGATTCTAAGGACCAACTGAACTCGATCGATAAATACAAATTCAGCTCTTACATAGCTCTTGAATCATAGTGAAAGAGGTGATATCTATTGAAAACTATCCACCGTATAATCTGTACTCGTAGATTGATTAGATTTGATTATGCTTTGAATATAACAATCGAGATATTGATCGAAATTTCTAGATGATACTGGTTGATTTGGAAGACCTTTTAATTAAACTGGCTAGTAAATGGTAGTCAATAGGATAGATATCCCATAGAAGAAGAATAAATGTAAGCCGAGTTCGATCGATTTAGACTGTATCTAATCTACTACCTAATAGTTTCATATACGTACTAACAATAATATGTATAAGGATAGTGAAACTGCCAATTAGTGCAAGAGAACTCTCTTTGTTGACACGTATAGCATATATGAATGTGTACTATGTATTCGAGAACCAAGTGTTGTATGCAGGATTGTGCCAGCTACTGTATAATAACTGTGTGAAGTGTCCTCAATTGTATATGTAAAAGTGTCCTCGCCTCAATATACATAGGCATGTGTATATAGTTCTAGAGAGAGAGGTGTATATCTTCTTACTTTCATACCTTAATTAGGTTAAATGATTTTAACTATTGGTGGTCGGATCTTTACCAACTCCCATAAAGTGCCACAGCTGATACACCTTTAAATCCCGTATCCATCCATTTCATACACTCGATTGGATTGAATGATGCACAATGACTTATTTTATTTTTATATTTAAAGTTGTTCTTCAAAAGGTGTAAGAGTGTCCTTTTCTATAAGCTTCTTCCATTATCTGTGATAAGTGACTCGGATTAACTATTTTCCTCGTCTATAACCTAACCGAACCAATCATTTAATTTCAAAGTTCATTTGGGACAGATTTCCATTTCGTCAAGAAAGCTTTAATAAAGTCGACTTCTTCCCACCTGTTGACCATTTCCTTTTTACTTTCTACATTCAAGAATAGATTTCTTTTTACAACATACAATCTTTCCCAAAATCCATCTTGGTAAACATATCATCATGGCCAGCGGAAACAGATCTTCCCTCTTCGTAGGGTTGTCTGCAATTTTCTACCTTGTACTCTTATTCTCTCCCCTCGCTTTCTTCCAAACAGCACATGCACAGTCCGATCAGGACCCTCTACAAGAATCTTATGGCATAGGTAAGCCTTTAAAATACCCCCCCTTCTCAAGAAGAATATATCTGACCGACAATTCTTCCAATTAGTTATTGGTATTGATCTTGGAACGACCTATTCTTGCGTTGGTGTGATGCAAAAGGGCAAAGTTGAGATTTTGGTAAACGATCAAGGACACAGAATTACACCCTCATATGTCGCCTTCACCGATGAAGAAAGATTAGTCGGAGATGCAGCCAAGAACCAGGCTGCTGCCAACCCAAAGAACACTGTTTTTGATATTAAGTAAGTTCTCAATTGCATCTATTTCATTGGTTTTCAATACTGACAGGTGTCCTTTTCAGGCGTATGATCGGTCGCAAGTTTAACGACAAGGATGTTCAAGGTGACATGAAGCACTTCCCATTCGATGTTGTTGAAAAGGATGGCAAGCCTTCCGTACAAGTTGAATACCAAGGAGCAAAGAAGACCTTCACTCCTGAGGAGGTTTCCGCCATGATTCTCGGAAAGATGAAGGAAGTCGCCGAATCTTATCTCGGAAAGACTGTTACCCACGCAGTTGTTACTGTTCCAGCCTACTTCAACGACAACCAAAGACAAGCTACTAAGGATGCTGGTATCATTGCCGGCTTGAACGTCCTCCGTATCGTCAATGAACCTACCGCCGCAGCTATTGCTTACGGTTTGGACAAGACTGGAGGTGAACGTCAAATCATCGTCTACGATCTTGGTGGAGGAACTTTTGATGTTTCCCTTCTCTCCATTGATCACGGTGTCTTCGAGGTTCTTTCTACTGCCGGTGACACTCACTTGGGAGGAGAAGATTTCGATCAAAGAGTCATCAACTACTTCGCCAAGAAGTACAACAAGGAGAACAATGTCGATATCACCAAGGATCTCAAGACCATGGGTAAACTCAAGCGTGAGGCTGAGAAGGCTAAGCGTACTTTGTCTTCCCAAAAGACCACTCGTATTGAAATCGAAGCTTTCCACAATGGCAACGACTTCTCTGAGACTCTCACCAGAGCTAAGTTCGAGGAACTCAACATGGATCTTTTCAAGAAGACCCTCAAGCCTGTTGAACAAGTCCTCAAGGATGCTAAGGTTAAGAAGGCTGAGGTTGATGATATCGTTTTGGTCGGAGGTTCTACCCGTATTCCAAAGGTTCAAGAACTTATTGAGGAATACTTCGGAGGTAAGAAGGCCAGCAAGGGTATTAACCCTGATGAGGCTGTTGCTTTCGGTGCCGCCGTTCAAGGTGGTGTCTTGTCTGGAGAGGAAGGTACTGAAGAGATTGTTCTCATGGACGTCAACCCATTGACCCTTGGTATTGAGACTACTGGAGGCGTCATGACCAAGTTGATCCCAAGAAACACCGTCATCCCAACCCGTAAATCTCAAATCTTCTCCACTGCCGCCGACAACCAACCAGTTGTCTTGATCCAAGTTTATGAGGGAGAACGTACTATGACCAAGGAGTAAGTCTTAACTCATTTACTGTAAACATTCCAAAAATACAGGATTCTAACAAGAGTTTTTAGTAACAACAACCTCGGTAAATTCGAGTTGACTGGTATTCCACCAGCACCACGTGGTGTCCCACAAATTGAGGTTTCTTTCGAGCTTGATGCCAACGGAATCTTGAAGGTTACCGCTGGTGACAAGGGTACTGGAAAGTCCGAGTCTATCACCATCACCAACGACAAGGGACGTCTTACTCAAGAAGAAATTGACCGTATGGTTCAAGAAGCTGAGAAGTACGCCGATGAGGACAAAGCTACCAAGGAGCGCATTGAGGCCCGTAACGGTCTTGAGAACTACGCTTTCAGCTTGAAGAACCAAGTTAACGATGAGGATGGTCTTGGCGGTAAGATTGATGAAGATGACAAGGAGACCGTAAGTTATTCATCATTCCATTTTCACTGATTTCATACTAATTACTCCTTCAGATTTTGGACGCCGTCAAGGAAGCCACTGAATGGCTCGAGGAGAACGCTGCCACAGCCGTCGCCGAGGACTTTGATGAACAAAAGGAGAAGCTCTCAAACGTCGCTTATCCTATCACCAGCAAATTGTACAGTGGAGCTGGTGGACCAGGTGGTGATGATGAACCCGAGGGTCACGATGAGTTGTAGTTAGTTAAAATCTCGAGGGAATTGATATACTGCACTTTATGATTAGTTTTTCTTTGATTGGTTCGGATGGACCTGCGTTAAAGGAAGGGTACATGTAGGCGAAATAAAATAAAGCTTACAAGGCTATGCATTGTAATCCATTGGGGGGCGTCATTCATACAGATTTGCAAATTTAGAAGATTTTCATAATTTGTTGTGTGCAATCGCTCCTGTGCTATACTTTGATTTTGACTTGATCTTGATGATATCGTTCATCTAACTTTGTGATCCAACATCGTGTTGTGCCACTTGTGAGTTGAACTTGAGTTAGATACAATGAGTGAGTGGGTATATCGTGCTCTCTTGATTATTTATTCATTTATTCTAGTTGCTCAACCGTTGTATGATCGATCGATTGATCCATCTTCACCCAAGGCTACGAGATCTATAGACTGGTATCTAATTTATCCAGCCTGTGGAATCGACACCCAACATCCACCATGCAACTCATCAGGAAAATGCCCAAACTTCATCATTCCCAGATGGAATTTTTTTCAAATCTGACAGCGGGGATCCCAATCTCCTTTGCTATCATTTTCTCAGCAAACCCCGAATCATTCAACCCACTACCCTCAAACCCCCTATCCCTATCCCTATCCAATCTATAAGCCAACGCCAACTCCGCGTCCTCCTCCACCAGTCCCTCATTCTCCGGAAACAGCTCGGTTCTAAATTTCACATCCGCCAACTCCGCCAACTCCAATACACCCCCATGTAAATACTCTCCCGAGCCCTCTCTCCTCCTCTCCGCCACCTTTTCCGCAACTTTTAGCACCGCCGACGCTTGCCAGAATCCTTCTTTCTTCTTCACCATTTTCAGAAGCTGGATCGCTTGGTCATATAAATGGTTATTTGGAGCCGACATAGCTACAAAATACAAGGGAGCAATAACTCCTCCATCCGCTGTCAGGAAATCGCTGTTATAATCCGAAGTCGCATGCATGATAACCGAGCGGGAAATATCGATGATAGCTTGGAACCTTTGGTTTTCAGATGCTGGAAGTAGATCTGTTTCGACTCTCGAATTGGCGCGGAGATCGACGACGAGAGATAGCGTCTGGTAATGGAGTTGGAGGAGAAGACTGCGATGGATTTCAGAAGCGCTCCACTTGTGAGCGTCCGCATGACAGAGCCCATTGAACGCACGTTTCCAATTCAACATACCGATGTTAAAGGCGTGGAGAAGTTTAGTTCGATGCGGAAACATGGCTTCGAAATTAGCCGGTCGTTTGCGACGGGAAGTTTTTGGGGAAACGGCTGTGAGGACGTAAAACACGCGGAGTTCGTAGAATTGCTGTGCGATACTTGCGGCGTGGAGACTGGGGAATCGATCTCCACATTGCGGTTCGTTGGAATTGCTGTCGGGAACTAAGACTGGTTTGCGAGAATCCCAAAAGGAAGTTGCTTGGACGTCGAATCGAGTGATTATTTCGAGAATCTCTTCTTGCGCCTGTTTTACTGCTGGTCGAACATCTTGTAGTACCCATACATTGTATATCCGCAATCCGTTCTCCAAGTGTTCCAGTGCTTTTTCGTGGTTACCTTGTGCATTTTCCAGACAGACAAATATTATGCAACAAGCTAATGTTACTTGAATTTTGTTATCAGATTCAAGGGAACGAATATGTCGAATCGATCTATTGTATTGCTGGAGATATACTCGCTCGGTGGCAGCAGAAGGTTTGGTCAGATGCTCATGCAGGGCTGAGATGGAAATCACCGCATGAAGAGCTGCAGGATATAAGCTTCACTGAGCTGTAATATCATTCCACGCCAAAATTCGGAATCTCTATGTACACCTATTAATCCATACATAGTTCTATGACGAAACTGATCGAAATATCGATGTTCTTTACCACTGCGAGTGGAACCGAGTCCTGGGAGAATGGTGACGCGACTCTGCGCGTGGGTTTGCGAGAGCACAATGGCTTCATCTTGAGGATTGTGGTATTCGCAGATTCGACCGGTACTGCTGAATTTTATGCATTTTGGTTTACCTTCGTCGCATTTTACATGTCGGATTCTTGATGTTTGAGTTAGCTGACTTTCCTTTGAAATTGTGCTCGTGAATTTTGCAACTGCCAGAACAGAAATTGAGAGAGATCAGAGGTACACATAGTGCAATTGGTAGTCGCCATGATGCGGTTCTTGAGGCCGCTCAGTAACACGGACCAATGTTGCTCATCACGGTAATGGAAGTAAAAAGATGTATGGCGTTGAGTAAGACGGTGGAGATAAAATAATACATACTTGCAAGTGAGACATGCACCTCTAGATTTCTTGAATTTAGACCGAGACCTCTTTTCTTTTTGAGGAAGAGGTTCAGACGATAATTGATCAGCCATAATGCATTTTGTTATCAAAGGAAGATGCACCAAGAATGGGCATCGTTAAAGATTTCGCGTTGGATGTAGCAAAAGGGGGAGGAGAGGCTGATGTTACGAAGGATTATAATTGCGCAGCCTCAAAGATAAATCTATTTACCTGGTACCTTTTCGTAGCAGAAACTGGTTAGATTAGTCATCATAACCAATCATATTATCACAATTCAATATCCATGCAGGCTTTCAAATCTCAGATATGCAACAAAGCCTTTCCACCCCTCTTTCACGTGTACTTGTCTATTTTAACAATCTTAATTGGCTTAATCGAAAGCCCGTTATGTAACCTACTCATTATCAATGCTAATGCCAATACTGTGTCCGTATTAATCCGCTTCAACTCGAGCCATTCAGGAACCCAATCCAAGAATCACAATGCAGGAGAAACGGAATTATATTTGAGCAGCAGTAGTCGATTTCCGAGGGCCCTCTTAGTCTCAGGAACAGAATTTCATTTAAGTATATTTTTGAATATGAAACATGAATATCGTGAATACCGTGAAGATTGATATAATAGAGGTCTGATTGAGCCTATATGTCCATATATGTATACCGATTCTTGGAATCTACATGTCGTTCTCTCCCGTCCATATATACCCCAAGATTCTACATAAAAAGCATCGATATTCATTTCCCACCATCCTAAGAAACATATATAGATAGCAAATCTCACCCTTACTTCACGAATTTGTTATCCCCCTCTACTCATTCCTCTATTCCAACAGCCCCGCCGCAACCGTAACACCATCACACCTCAAGATAATCCTCTCGGGCGCCTCCAATGGCACCGACACATCCAATTCGACCACCAATCTCGCTACCTGGGCGGGCTTAATAATTCTGGGTTTTTTCTTCCCCATCGTCTTCCCCGTGCCTTTATCCAGCACCGCCACCAACTCCTTTATCCTTCCCGCGGTATGCATTCGTCCCCTGTAAACATCAACTTGCATTGGCGTCAAGAACTCAAATGCAAGAACCTTGACCGTGAACGTTTTGATATTACTTATCGGTTGACTAGGTGTGCAAAGCACATCGCCGATTTTGAGATGAGCTTGGTCGATATGACTAAGATGGATTGTGATGATTTGGCCCGCAACTGCCCAATCCACCGATTCGTTATCGATTTCAAGGCCTTTGATGAAACATTTTTCGTTGCTAGGTTGTGCTAATAGTTGATCGCCAACTTGAAGAGAGCCGGCTTCGATACGTCCGGAAATACTTAATGGATTTTGTACCCCGCCACGGAAGATATCGCCAATGGTTAAGCGAAGGGGTTTGGTAAGGGCTCTGGCTACGGGCTCGGAATGATCAAGTTCCTCCACGAGAGTCGGTCCTGTGTACCATGCCGCTGCTTGGTCTGTTGATTTCCTGGCGATATTATCACCATGAAGGCCCGAGCACGGTATAAACTTGATGTTCTGTGCTTGGAATCCAGCTGCTGTAAGGAAAGCAGAAACTTGTTGTGAGATTTCATCAAAACGTTCTTGTGACCAACCAACGGTATCAAGTTTGTTGACTGCTATAATAATTCGTTGAACACCCATACTTCGAGCTAACAATGCATGTTCTTTCGTCTGGCCCTTCAATCCAGATTCAAAAGACCCAACACTAGCGTCAATTACCAACACAGCGAAGTCTGCTTGACTTGCTCCAGCAATCATATTCGGAATGAAATCGCGATGACCAGGAGCATCAAGTATCGTAAATATGGTCTTTCCTGTTTCGAATTTGTTCATCGCAATATCGATTGTTACTCCCCTACTTCGTTCTTCCGTCCCTTGGTCCAGAACCCAGGCAAGAGCGAATGAAGATTTGCCCATTGCTTCTGCCTCCTTACGATACCGGTCTACTGTTCTTTGATCTACAACTTTTAGGTCGTAAAGCAGACGCCCCATCAAGGTGCTTTTTCCAGCGTCAACATGACCTGTCAAGGTTAGAAATGGAGTAACGATCTGATAATATTAATATACCTATAACTACAAAGTTCGCAGCATTTTTACTTTTGGCCTTCTCGAATTCTGCTAAAACATCTAAATCTTTGCTCTTTATCTTATGTGTATCAACATCAATTGACCCGTCTAATTTTGGCGGTTCCTTTGACGGTCCCTTCTTTCCTTTACCAGCGGCTACTATATGATTAGTTTCATTTCTTTGATGTCCCAGAAAGTACCGAACCTTTCGACTGCGCTGCTATGACAACGTCGTCTGGACTGGGTCCTGAAAAGGGGTTAGCTGGCATGGTCATGACTTCTGAAGTATATGGCATGGTAAAATTGTCCTCCAACGGGCGTCTCGGGCTTGCGCTTGCAGTTTGAAACATGGTGCTAGCAAAAGCAGATGGGCTAGCCTGGTAGACGGGAGAAGATTCCTCAACTGCGGGCTCAACCTCTGTGTTATGACCTCTGGAGGTTGGTTGCGGCTTAAGGACTTTTTCATGAGGATTGGAATCTTTGCGCTTCCTCAATGGAAATCCCCCATGTTTCACATCTTTGGATAAAGAGTCGCTGCTACTGATTGTAGGCTTATCGTCGTGAGCTTCCGTTGAGTTTCCAGCCCCAGTTTGCCCTAGAGAGAGATTGGCCATGGGCTTTTCAACCTCCGAGGCCGAACTCTGCTGCTCCTGTGCCTTCTTCTTCCTTGCCGCCGCTAAAGCCTGTAACTTTGACATCTTTGGAGCTCCTCCAGAGGAACCTCCCAATAGTCCGCCTGGAAATTGTGGTGGAGGTGTAAAATGAGCAAGACGTTCCGGGGGTATATTGAGCCACGGCGTATTGGCAAAGAAGTTTTTGGCAGATGAGGTGGTGTTGTATATTGGGAAAGGATAATCTCCATTGTCGACATCTATCTCGGTATTTAGCTAGAGTTACATTGAAAGGAAGGATAACAAAGGGTAAGACGAGGAACCCACCTCCGGTCCAAATGATGTTTGTATTTCTTATGCGAAAAAAAAAAAGACAAAACGCAAAGAAAGACTAAGAATATCGAAGGCAAAATGAAATTGACTTACCAGAACTTTTCTTTCCTGCAGCTTTCTTGGAAACTTTAGGCGTCGAAGTACTGAGCAAGTATGTGACCGACTTTTCTATATCGTAATAATAATGCCACAGTGCCTCTTGTATTTGCTTATCTGTAAAACTGGTCGAATCGGCCGGTAAGACTTCGCGAACTTTGATTGTTCCTTCTCGCATTTGCTCTTGATCTTCCTCACTCAGTTCTTGTACTGCGAATTAGCCAAAGTCTACGAATAGGAAGCTAACATATGCAGAAATTCTCATTCGTACCTTGACCGGCTTCCTCCTCGTCGCAATCTTCCTCGTAAATGTCATCTGCGTCGTCGTAATCGAGAGCCATAGCTTTGACAAACTTGTGGCGAGACATCTTGTATTGAATATCGAGAATGAAATGTAGTCGGTATGTATTATTGTAAACGTATTATAATAATTTGCGTGTCGGCGAAAAGTTAGAAAGTACGAAGAAGAATTTGTGAAAAGGGTTGTGGTGAGTGAGTTTTTATGTATGAGATGGAAAATAAATTATGGTTAAGGTTTCCAATATAAACGTGGGGTTTAATATCGTCATTGATGATGAACCTAGTGGTAAGAGGGGCTTGATTAGTCACCTTTAGATCCAAAAAGAAAGCTTGGGCATTGAACTATTATTGTCCGAAATAGGTAAGGAGGGAGGTAAGAAGGGTATCTAAACATCTAGCTCGTATTAGTATTTTCTTTGGATTTTTTTAAAGTAATTCCCAAAGATTGAAGCTCCATGAACGGATTGAGTCATATATACTTAGTATCTGTACTTATTGTTAAAGCCTCACTAGTACGTAAAGAATGGCAATTAGCTAGTTAGATACGTAGCAGGAAAGCTTCAGTACCTTGTGGCAGACGAACATTTAGATTTCATCATTCTTATCACGATATGGGTTCTATATAGATTAAGGGCAATATATTTCAGAGAAAGTCACTCATTCTATTATAGCATTAAGAGGAACATCTACGTACTTACTTGCTTTCAATGTGATGAGCATATTAAGTAGTTAGTAGGCGCAATTAATACGCGAATTGTACAATATTTGCAACCACAAATTAAGGAAAGTTTCATTACACTATAAATATAAGTATACAATTTCCTCCGGGGATATGATGTCCATAAATTCATTGCTTCCATGATATCTTTTAACTCCAGCCTCGAAAGGAAGTCCGCCAACTGAGATAGTGAGAAAGATAAAGACGTGACTCGCACCGAAAAACTCCTCGCTTCTTTGAATAAACTCAGAGATCTATGAGGCTCTCTTCCACTACCTTAGCCTGCGGGACATGTTGTGGAGCAGAAGGGAACGATTCTTGAGAGTATCCATTGTAGTTTGATACAGGAGGCGCCGGCCATGATTGTTGGGGCGCTGGAGCTTGTTGTTGCGATTGCCAGTATGGAGGTTGTTGTTGAGGAGTAGAATAAGATGGCTCTTGTGTATTTGGTGGTTGATGGTTAAACTGTTGAGGCGACGGTGCGTGTGAGTACTGAGGAGGTGACTGGACTGAGTACTGATGGGTTGATTGCTCCGGTGCTGGTTGTGTTTGATGAGAAACAGAGGTGCCGTAATAAGCCGCTGCGTTGGGGTCCGTAGATGTCTTATTCATTGGCTCCGAGGGGACGAAATTCGAGGGAGGCTGAGATGGAACACCTTGAGGTGTTTGAGCTTGGACGGGAGGCTGGTGTTGCTGTTGTGGTGAATAAGGGGCCGATGGAGCTGAGTATTGAGGGGTAATAAGATCATTCGTTTGCCAATTACCTGTGTGTTGGCGTTGAATTTGGTGGCCTTGTTGCTGGGGAAAATTTTCGTTACGTTGGTCTAGCGTAGGATAATTAATATCAGAAACAGAAGCTCTTTTGTTGTATACAGGGTGTTGTTGTTGACCCGGGGGGTAGGAAAATGTCGATTGGGGTGGAGCATAAGATTCTCGTTGAGGATTGCCTGTATAAAAGCTTTCTGCCCCTCCACTCCCATTGGGTATATTGGAAGAAATGGAAGGATACATGCTAGGTCCAGCAGCTTGCTGGGGGAGGTTATATCCTCCAATGCTGTGTTGATTATACGTATTTGACAAACGTTCTTCAAGCATACGATCGTAGTACCTTACAACGGTGGAAAGCTTGGCATGTAAATCGAGCAAAGCATCTATGAAATGTTAGCTAGAGTTGATAGAATGCTACATAATTACAAACCATGTTTGCTCATTGTTTCTCCGTAGGTGCGAGCCAATTTTGGACGAAGAGTACCAATGCTATCATAAAGCTCTTGTATTTGAGGCTCTCGTAGAATTGTCCCTGGCGGCTGGGTCTGTAGTCTGTCTACGAGGGTGGAGAATAGATTGATGTTTTCTGCCTCAACAGGGGTAAGTTCGTAATCGTTCTTCGGGAGGATGAGAGGGCCTGCAGAAGGATTGTTCGAGTTAATTGTAGAGGACTGCTCCTTGATGGTAGCTGTATGCTTTTTCTTCTGTTCTTCCATATCGGCTATTGATGCTGCAATCGCCGCTTTTAGATCGTCATCTTCTTCCTCTCCAGACTTGCCCGCATCTGTTGCAATAACTCCTTTAATTGGGGGTTCCCGAGATTCTGGCACAGGCTGAAGTTTCGATTGTGGAACATAGCCAGCTCCTGAGTGACCATTGACCTCCTCCAGACTCATTGCCAAAGCTCGCTTGAGATCTTCGTCAAAACCGTCATCCACTCGCGCATCTCGAGGTTGCATGGACACATGCGATTTGTGTTTGTGGTGGGATGTATGCGTAGGGGATCTTTCATTGGTAAATGTAGGACCCTTTGAGGACTTGTCGGTAAGTTTTATGTAACAACCATCATCTACTCTAACAGGTTGTAGAATACCAAGATGGGGGAGGGGCAAGGTTTTGCTTGAACATTGTTGATCGAAAACATTGCCACAATTTCGGCAATGGTGCTTTCGATTTGTGAAGCTGAATGATGTTCGACATCGCATGCAAACATCTGAGTCTATCCATTCTGGTGGCTTGTGACAGGTCAATAACAGTCTACAGGGAAGCAGTAATTTACTCACAGCACTACTATCCAGCATACTACTTGCAACATCAGTCTTGGGGGGGAATCGGAACCCCTCTCTTTGTAAAGTTCTATAGGTCTCTCCAATGTAAGACAGTTCGCTGCGACCCTCGGTTGCTGTAGCCCAACTCTGAATAAGCTCCAATATTTTGTTCTTGACGTCGTCATTAACTGCAGCTCCGCCATATGCCTTGAGAAGTGAAACCAAATTATCCATAAACTCTCGCGATGCAATTTCGACAAGGAAATGCGAACCGCCATTCTTGACGCAAGTATCCGTGAGCTGCCAAGATAGTTAGTAAGGAGAGTAATCGTTAGATGGAGCCTAATCATTTATACATTTAATGCACTAAGTTGGAAGTTGGGATTCTTGTTGCCTATGCGCCTTTTGAGTGATCGCATAGCTTCATTTGCGCGTACAGTTTTGGAACGGATCACATCGGAAATTTCGAGGTTAAGTGCGATATCCTCTCTGATTGATGTTAGCAGTGTTCCCCCTCCTCTCGATGAAATGCAGGACTAACAAGGAAGAGTTGGTAGCTTTTTCAATCTGCTCATCCAAAGCAGAGTTGGATGCAAACCATCCTGCCATCATTTTGGCGACTTCGAAAGAAACTATTGATTTGCTCGAATTTTGGGGGTTTCAGTAGGAGATAGATATTATGGATTTGGCTGAGAGGTGTTCGTGATTTGTAGAAAAGGTTACCTTCGGAATGACGAAGTTGTGAATGGTTGTGTAATGGTTCAAACTTTTGCTTTTCCCTTTTCCTATCTCAGATAGAATATTCTAATGTTGGGTGCGAAATGAAATGAAACCGAATTAAGTCTTTATGGTAGGCAGATACCTAGTATGTAGATAGAGTTTGCAATAAATAAGACGTTTGTACGGCGAATTGAGGTAGATACCAGTAGGAATAGTAAAGTTGATGTTATGCAAAGCTGGTAAAGGTGACGATTGAATCAATGGGGGCGGGGGTGGCTCTAAAACTAGTGACTAATGAAACTACGTAGCTCTCTCAGGCTCACTGGTGGCTCTTCACTTTCAGACATAATAAATATGGGAATATGGGCATGCTCTATATTGTGGCATGTGCGTAGTGATGATCATGTGTGAGTCTATCACAGATTAATAAGCATAAGGTTACCTTGGGTATGGTATGATCCAATTTCAAATGGGGCAAATATATTCATTACGTATGGGTAGGTGTACTCTGTACATGTGTATGGCATCCAAGGACCTACCTAGCACGTGCCTGGTACCTATCATACAAACCACAGTTCAAATATTCCCAAGTTGTACGAGTGATTCGTACTACGACATAGCCACATACACACACACTTGGCATGGCTATAGAAATATTCGTATATTTATTATTATTAAACCATCAGGTGAACTTCCATGGACAAAACCTCTCTTCATTCCTATGGTTCGTAGAATACAATACCCGTCGGTGCTCGCCCAAAAGTAACTATACTTAGTAACAGCAATCACTCACCGCCCACTATCGATAAAAGACTACACCTACCTCTACCTACCACGATAGGGCTCATACACAGTACGTACGTACCTACACTTGTACCTTGTACCAATATACCCTCAACTCATACTTGATGCATAAGGAATTCGAACCTTCGAAGAATGTGCGTGGCGCAAAGCAACCATAAAGACAACAAGTAAACGACAATACATGTTCCCCGACTCGAAAAACGCATCTCGGTCTTCAGATCTAATTATTCTTTGATCTCCTTTCATACAACTTTCTTTGAAGATTCCCCGTTTACGTATATCGGGTCCCAACCTTTCTTTTCATTTCCCGTCTCCCTTTCAACCACCCAGCATTTAAAAGAATCCGATTTGATTTAATTTGGCATCCAGCTCCTCTACCATAGAACAGAATGCTCCCACGGCATTTTGAAAATCTATAGCCATGAGTCCAGCGGCCATCGGTGGCCCCCACTTGCGAACTACTTCAATTAATGGAACTGGGCCAATCAACACTACAAAGAAAGATGGCGTTAATGGTATTTGCACTTCGAATGGTGATAGTCGAGTCTTGCCGCATCTGGATGATTTGGTGAATGCGACACCACTCGTCGATAGACAGTCCTCGTTACGAAAATTACTGGAAGCTGGCGAAGAAGCTGCGAAACATGCGGAAACATACCTAGACTTCAAACGCCTGGATTTAGCCCTTCAACAGTACATCATAGCCTTTACAATAGCCGTGGAGTATATTCCCCAGAGTCCGCTTTATCCGGATCTAAGGAGTAGATCGGATCTTACTCGATTATACGCTGGCTTGCAGAAACGGCTCAATACCCAACATAGCAAATTCGAGGAAGTAAAGAAAATAATCAAGGAGGATAATGCAAGAACCGGAATCAGTCCATCCAACTCACTTTCATACAATGGACAATCTATCTCTGGAAACATCAACAAGAACGCATTCAAGCCTACCATATCTGATGTTCATAGTAACGCTACTGATAGGAAGTTTGGTGCCACAAACATTCCACCAGGAACCGAAACCCGTCAAAAGCCAATGATACAACCGAAACCACAAGGGCTACATGGAAATTCGATACAAACAGCAAATGGCACAACTTCCAGTCTGCCCAGCTCATCCGAGGGTGATTTGGCCGCACGATTCGCCCGTTTGAGGAGTCCAAATAGTACAATCCCTACTCAAGATCCTAGGATCCGGACCCAACAAATCAATATTCAAGATGAAACCACAATAGATCAAAAACCAGTCAATTCAGTAACGCAGTATAAGCAAAATGCGAGTATATTGCGGCCCCTTGGCCCAAGAGAAATGCCACTGAGTCCAGCAATATCACTCAAGACAGAAAAACCAATCCTTGATATGGATACTAGTGTTCCCGTGATGCCAAGGATGCCGGATGCAATCTACAGTCCAGCACGTAGTGCAGACGTGATTTCGACTAATAGTCAGCCGCCATTGTTGTCTCGAGGTTCTTCTTACTTCAACGGGAAAAGAGAGCCCTCGAGTTCCGTTTTGAAAGCCACTCGCAATCGAATAGTGGTTGATGATGCAACCGATTATTTTACGAATTCCGAGGTCAATAATTACACATTTGATCATGGTCATCCTGAGCCCGAAACCCGGGTTGATAAGCCATCAATACCTAATGCCACAACTATTACTGCCGAGCAGCTTCACGGTTTTCTCAAAATGGGTTCTAAAACCTTGAGTATCTTAATCGTGGATATTCGAAGTAGAGATGAATTCAATGAGGGCCATATCATGGCCTCATCAATCATCTGCATTGAACCTATAGCTCTACGAAAAGACATGTCCGCAGAAGATCTCGGAGAGGGAATTGTGCTATCTCCTGAATCCGAACAAAGGTTGTACGATCAGAGGCATAAATTTGACTTAATAGTCTATTACGATCAATCATCGACGACAATAAACACGGAACATACTCCAGGCGAATCTTTGAATCATTTGCAACAGTTTAGTACAATTATCTACGATCATGCTTACGATCACCGATTAAAGCGACGACCGATGTTACTCGTTGGCGGTCTAGACTCTTGGATAGACCTCTTTGGACCGAATGTATTGAAGAGCGAAATCCCTGGCAACAAATCTCTGGCCAGAACCAAGAAACATGATCATCAAGGTTTGGGTCGAGTTTCTATAGCACGTGAAGCTCGAAGAAGTTTAGTCGCAAGGAAAGTAACCCCCAGATTACGAACTTTATCGGCGGCAGAGGAAGAGAAATGGGACAAGGTATTAAAACAATATTCAGATGATGATGATGATGATTCTGCTGCTCAAGGATCTGCCATGGATGAATCTTATTATGCCAGAACGACCGAGGATTTTATGAGGAGATATCCAGAACTTCCATCAGTCAAACAATCCATGGCTTCGCCATCAATGCCGAGGTCATTGCCTCTCTATGACGGATCAAAAATTTCAGCCCCACCAACTCGACCGCCACCCGCTCTACCAAGACAGAGATCTAATGGTATCTTTGAGAAGACACCCTATCAGAATTATGCAATGGCAGGAGGAAATGCCAGCGCTCCTCCAGCAATAGACCCTGGTCTGTGTGGTTTAAGAAACATCACGGGTGGTCTCTGTTACATGAATTCCGTCGTCCAGGCCATCGGTGCCTCGCCAGCAATCAGGAATATGTTTATCAAATTCCAATATCCTTGTATTCCGGAAATTCCGAAAAAACCAGGCGAAGATAGCCCCCCGAGGCTATTGATGACTCGCGCTCTGCGCAGTTTGCTACAACATATGTGGTGTGGAAAATACGACGAAATTGTTCCAAGAATGTTTCAAGTAAGCTTATCTCAATCCAAGGAGTACATCGGCTAATTTTTCTTAGCAATATGTCCATGCAACTGCCGTTGGCCATGAAGGTTACATAGGCATTGATCAGTCTCGTATGAGTGAACATGAGCACAGACCTGATACGACTTTTGGAACTGCTAGACAACATGATGCTAACGAGTTTTTATCATGGCTTTTTGATGTTATTATGGATGAACAGAATCTTCATCGTGATAGGACTGGGCTTCTTGGTGATGTCTCAACTTTTTCTGCAAAAGAGAAAAGTGAATTGCCAAGAACTCAAAATTGTCGGGAAGGATACGAAAGGGCCCTTGAAACCTTAAATTCGCCCCTTGCAAAACTTGTCAGCAGCCAAAAGATGTACGAGATAGTTTGCGAGACATGTAAGGACACAAGCGTGACTTCGGATATGTTCTCTCCCATGATATTTCTTGGGGTTGACCCGACGGGGTTAAATCAAAACTTACACTCTCTGCTTCGGACGTATTGTCTGACTGAAGAGAGAACAGGGTTGGATTGCGATGATGGATGCGGCGTGAAACAAATGCGTACAAAAATCCAGAGGCAGCTCTTTTCTAATCTCCCGGACTACCTTTTCTTTCCTTTCAAAATAGCTCATATGGCTAGCGCAAGATCGGGTCATCGCTTAAATGTCCAAGTAAACTTCCCACAGGTTCTTGATATGGCAGAGTATACATGGCTATCGCATAGAGACGGCTATTCAGATCGAGTTCTTCCACATCAGAGACCTCCATTCCTATACGATTGTTATGCCGTCATACAACACAGTGGGACAATGGCATCCGGACACTATTGGACGTTGGTTCGTAGAGTAGATGCGAATAATAGGTGGACCGACAATTGGCACGAGTTCAATGATAGTAGAGTGATACCGGGTAAAACGTTTGCTGATACACAAAGCAATCGAACTGTTATGATTCTATACCGCCGTCAAGGTGCTGCTTGATATCTACATTAGTTGGCTACTTTTAGCATTGGAGTCATGGTATACAATTTTTGGCGTCATGGAACGGGCTCAATTGAGATGTATCTAGAGTAGGCGTTGGTTATATAGTTGGGAAGCTCGGTGCGGGAAAGGGAAATGGAAAGGAACATGTTTATATGCGACTGGTGGGAGGCTTGGATGGCGAAGATGCAAATATCGTCTACATGAATGATGAATGATACAGCATTTATGTTTTGACAATCAGGATGAATTGCGAGGTATATTTATTCATGATTGATATATGTGAAATATTAACGTTATATAATCCCAATTTTTTACATTGTTGATGTATATCTATCATCGGTTTCATTCAGTGTTGTTGTGCAGAGCAGTTTTGTGTGAATGTGAGTAAGTATTATATCAACTCTTTAGTTTTCTTTCCTTCTGACTACATACTATGCTGTTTATAAGTCTCACCGTGAGAATTCGGATAGCTTTATTGTTCAAATTTACTTGCAACATCTAATGCTCCATCTCGTATATTTTCTGTTCTTCCACGGATGCGTTTATTCTTCTAAAAATCTAGTGAGAATAACATGAGAGATTGATAACAACGGAGATCCACGTATTTAATAAAGAAAGTGGATGGGAATTTGCGGATGTGAATGGAAATGTTTGATAGGAGGAAGGGGGGAGGGGAATGTATTCATTCTGAATATTGTGGTTTGTTAAGGAGGGTTCGTAATTATAGCTAAGCGTTGAGAGAGAGGAGAGGGCCGGGGGGGGGGGGGGGGGTTAAGGGGTCTGGTGCGTATTATTGGGGCGCGGGTATGGATTGGGTTGGCTCGGTTGGGTGCCGGAGTGCGGGCTCGCTCAT